>JAGDQP010003431.1:45880-94222 GCA_022664845.1 Lepisma saccharinum
AAGATATACTTCCTCAGTTGGGAAAATTTCATAGTACTTCCTCAGTTGGGACAACACCATCCGTTCGTCTATCCGTATTAAAACATTGAAACAAAATACCAGACCATACCCAGAGGTAATGGTTAATAGTTTTTTATCACTATCAGGGGATCCTTGGAAACTTACAAGAAGAAGTAGGGCAATGACACCCCCCTCACATTATACCTCAACTGAAAGGACTTGTTTCGTATAGTATAGGACTATAGGGATGCCAACACTCGATTGCTCAAATTTATTTAGTACCGGTTATGGCCGCTAGAGGGCCAGGAAGTTTTTGGGTTCTATCTCGGATCCTGCTCTACCTACAATCACTGTTCTTGATTCTATGTATTCTTCGTAGTCCAGTAAATCATATGTATCAAAAGAACAAGTGGCTTCACCCAAGGACGCCCATTAGGGGGGAAATCGCCTCTCCCCCTAGCCAGAGAAAATTATACTTTACAAGATATAAAACAAAAATAGAATATTTAGGATATAGTTCCGTCAAATTTCAAAATTTTTTGGAAGGCATAAACGAAAACTAAAGAATTAATTTAAACAATATTTAAAGATCACATTTAGTGATATGAAAAGTGTTAACTGAAAACTAAATTTAATATCAAACTAGGATACAATTGTTGTTGTACAATTTACGGCAAAGTGTAAGACTACAACAACGAGAAAGAAGGTAATTTAAAATAGTTTTATTGTAATTGTAAAATGTAATAATTATACTCTTTCTATATATTTAAAGTAGGTTTAATGTACTTCATGACATGGTTCTTTAAAGTTTTTATGCCATTAATTTAGTAAATATTGTCATGAATAACCTGTTGATGATTTAGTAAATCACAGAAAAATTGATGCTTTATCCTTGCCTTCCCCCCCCCCCCACCCCCCGTGAAAATTGCAAGATGGGCGGCCTTGGCTTCACCTATAAAGAGAGCCCCTGGTACGAAAAGGTATTGGAAAAGCACATCAACTGGCTACAAGTATTCATTGCGTACAAATTGTGTGTTGCAAGAAGGTTTCCTAATGTGACAAGTGAGGTGAAGAAAGCAAAGTGTTAATGTGATAACAAAAGAATTAAACAGCGAGGTAGAGAACATATAAATTTAATACGGGAGAATCCTTGCTCCTCTAATTTCGAGCAATGAGAGCTGCTGTCATGAATAGAGAGCTAATATCTTTTACATCAGCGTTTCTCAATCTTTTCCACCCTGAGACTCCCTTTTACTATGCCTTCTTAGCTTAAAAAATGAATTTTCACTCGTAATAAGTACTACACAATGACAGCTAACCGCTCAAAAAATTTAAATCGAAAAGCTCAACAGATCAGCAAGTTATAGTGGTTTTAAGAATATAAAACACATGGAAGTAAATGGAAGATATGGATTTTAAATACGAGAAATCACCTTTCATGCACCTTCCCGGTTCTTTCCCTGTACGCTTCATATGTTAAAACCAGCTTCACTTTCGACGTACAGGTAACACATTTTTTTTTTCCTTGTTTCAGGATGTTCCATAATACGCATTCATTAATATTGCAGGTAAGCAATTTGACGACCCAGGTTCGAACTAGCATTGACTAACTTCGTTATTCCAAATTTTCTTCTTTTGTGGTATTTCAGATAATTTTCTACAAGTACGAAAGTTGAATGTTATTGAAATATAACAAAGTAGATGCAATCAAGCTATTACCACTTTGTATGGTAGTATTATGTACACCCTGTAATGTGTGTGAAACATTATGTTTGTTGCTTTTAAATGTTGGATATTAAATGTTACTGAATAATTCTGTTGACTTATTGCAAACGCAAATAAAACAAATATTCCACGGTAAAACATAAACGATATATTTAAAGCAAAATTATGTTTCAGAGAATAGATTTCAATCGTTAGAGTAGATATCAGACGTTAAAATATCATATCATCGGTTTGGCAGTGTTGCAAACCTGATACAAAGTTTTATTTTTCGAAAAGGCTCTACGTTGATTTATTGAATATTTGGTATCCTCTAGAGATGATAAAGATCACATACGAAAAAAGAAAGAAAAATAAATAAAATAAGAAAAAGAAAAAAGGAAAGAAAGAAAGAAAATAACTATGACTTAGGTAGTAGAAAAATATTTTTATAAAATTATGTCTAATTATGCCAGTGAACCATTATAATTTCGCAAGGTTTCCTTAGGTTTACTAATCCATCGCTATACAAAAAGAACTTAAAATATTGTTCCATCGGGATTGTTCGTCATATAAATGGAGGTTCAGTTATAATCTACACTGATCTATTACTGAGTTCTTATTTTATTAATACTGCACATTTTACATTTATGTTATGTTGAACGATATTAATTTTGTCCAAAATGTGTGTAAATGCAGCATTTCAATGAAATTAACTGTCACATTATCTCATGTTATTCTTGTTATTTGTGAAGTAGTAAATGCATTTATCTCGTTTCCATAATATTAAGTATGACAATTTATGCTATACGTAGACCTTCTTCAGTTTTTACATACGGTAAGTCGCAGATGCCAGGGTGAGAGTTTTCAGAGGGTTTACCTCGAGAATGACAGCTCGGCAAGTACTCTTCGAGAAAGATAGCAGCAGTTTGAGACTTTCCTCTGAATTGAAACGAGGAACGTTGTACAGAGAAATGAGAAAAAAGTCTGACATCAGAATATTCGGAAATAAAAGACCGAAATATGCAATGTCTACATTCAACCATCACTGTCTCCTATTGTATGCGGCCAATGGAATTGTAATAACCATTGAAGGGCATAGAAAGAGGCAGCGTTGCCACTCGTAGCAAAAGTATGCCAAACCTAGCATAATTGAAACAGTTTTAGCATCTAGCGTAGTGTCTTTGGAATAGTTGTAAAATCTAGCACAATCCTTCCTTTTAGCTAACGAAAGCAAATGTTCATGTTCATGTTCGTTCTCGTTCGTTTTCTTTCTTTCTTTCTTTCTCTCTCTCTCTCTCTCTCTCCCTCTCTCTCTCACGTCACCACCATCACACACACACACACACCTGCTTCTTGTTTCAGACTACAAGAAATCGAAAGGACCGTTCAGTAGATATAATAATATATATGAAGGAACCGGGTTCTCGACCTTCCTTAATGACGGCGAAGTAAGTAGATATCGGCTTTACATAAATATTTGTTAATATATAAAAATAGGAGACCCTACTAATAATATTTTCGGTATCGTATAAAAGCAGTACAACGAACTTAGTTGAAGGAAAAGTAACCAGATTGAGGGTTCTCTAGCTTACACGGAGAAGTTCTCGTTGAGGGACGTCATCCATAAGACACGTGACAATCTTAGGCAACAGATCCAGTCCATAGAAAACAAATTAAATAATAAATTAAATAACAAGCCTAACTTCGAAACAACTTATTTGGTGGATTTTAATGAAGAAGCAAGAACTGAGTAAGGCATGTGACACGGACAACTTAACATCATTTTAATAAATGTTTTACAACAGCAAAAACGGTGACCTGTGCACATTGGTACTCAATTACCTGTCAATTTGCGTTAACTTAGGGAGGGCATTATGAAGTAAATTGTGTGAGGTAATGGTTCTTGCACAATTCTGAAAATTACGCAATGAAAACCGATTCAAACAATAAAAGCAATTTTCTGAAGGACAGATAAAAAAACACATTAAAAGAAAGCGAATGTCCTTGTCACATGATTAGATAAAGCAACTATTAAAACAAAGTAATTTGCGTCAAGTTATAAATCACAGCTACTCTCCTTTTATGAGTCTTTCTAGCACACAATGACAATTCATCGGTTCTCCAAATGATGTTTTAATCAAATCTACTGGGTTCGGGTGGTGCTGCTGAAACTCAACAGGACAAAAGAGGATGAAATACTTTTATTTTTTATCCTGTTAAAGCTCGCTAAAGTAAATTGAATTAAGTTTCTTTTGAGTGGTTTTATATTGATGAAAAATGCGGCCATTAAAATATACTTAATTGGTCTTTTGGCCTCTCTTCTAAAGTATAATCAAACTGAGATCACTTCTGAATTAGGGAAAAAGATTTATTTCAAGGCTTGAAAAAATGACTTAATTATGAGTCGATGAAAATTAGTTTTGCGTTAAAATACTGAAAAGAGAGGGGAAAAGTACAAATTAGTATTAAATGCAGTTCTTTTCTATATTTCTTTTTGAAGAAAATCTATATTTGTCATCACTCTCTTTACAGTAGTAGACACTATTCTTCCGTAGTTATACAGAATGTCTCTAACATACTATGATTCACTTCAGAATGTGGTAACTTACGAACAAAACAAAAGTCTTTTGAATAACCTTCATGGTTAACCAAGATAATTTTTCAGAGCGTAACCTAACAATCAGTGCCGAGCTTCTGACTCAGTGTTAAGAGTACAGTGCCTCTAGCTCCGAAACTATGTTATTTTTTTCTGTAAATGATGGACACAATCAAATTACTACAGAAAATCCGTTCCTGATATATTACCTTGCAATTCTGATACGCCCTACATATACTCTGATTTTATGAAATTTAATATTTGGGGTTTTAGAGAGCTGAGTTTGATTTTGATGTCAAGACATTTGAATTTCCGAAATTCGAAGTGATGGTAACCCGGAAAATATTACTTATAAATAAATATGATCAAATTTTCACCAAATTTCATGTCTACGAGTTTTGAATAGCGCTGACTTTGACCCTGAAGTAATTAAGTTTGAATTCGGAAACCAAGATTGTAGCAATACGAATCATTTTTATTTAAAATTGTCGATGTTTTTCAAATTTCATATTTGAGGGCTCCAAAAGGCGCTGATCCAAAGGCTGCAGCACAAAACAAATTGTTTTTTTAAATTGATTCAAACTAAAACAACAATATTATTTAAATGTGTAAAAACTTTTTCAAATTATTTTTTTTTAATCGTGCTATAACTAGATTTTGTGTGTTAACTAGTGACTGGGCAACACTATGCTCAATTAAAAAACGCAAGGAAGGCCTGATACAATTTATAATCCCAAATTCCATCTTCCTCTACACAAATAAGTTATCCAAAATCTCATGATTCGCTTCGTATTGCCATAGACCTCATAATAGATAGACTTACCATGCTTCCCGATTTTTGCCTGCTTTAAAACTAAGGGGTTTTTGTTCAGAGCACGTGGTTTTGAATTCATCTGGTAGGTCGCTCTGGCATAGACCTCATAATAGAATATACCTAGCAGATAAATTCAAAATCACGTGCTCTGAACAAAACCCTTTAATTTTAGTGCAGACAGAAATGGGGAAGCGTGCTAAGTCTATGGTATTACTTCGGATCGCATAAGAAGTCTGTTTTTCCTCAAGATCCCCCTTGAATTTTACTATTAGTATCAGAAACCGCCAGTACTTCTAGATACCTTACCTTGTAAGGTGTAGACGATCCAGCGTGGAACTTACCATCCCTCCTCACTTCACGCTGTCCGTTGAGAATAATGTGGAATCCTAACTGTACATCCCTCATGCGTCGTGAAAGAGACATGCGTATCGCACAAAGGATACGTTTTTCTTAACACATTGGTGTAATACTATCTCCCTTGCAAAAGATTTCCATACGTTCACAACCAAAAATTTAAAAGAATACTTGACCGTACCAATTTTATTAATTTCGGTTCGAGGCAACTGAAAGATTTTATTGTGATAATTAGATCTTGTAAAGAGATAGTTCTGTGTCTGGTTTCCGTAAATCATAAGAAATATTTTCTTCAACCTTTGACACTGGAGAGGATGACGAACACATCAGACCGAGGACTATCTTCCAAAAGATCCAGGAAAAATCATAAGTTCGGTTTTTTGTCTATACAATAAGGCGTTTAAATCTCTAATAATATATAATCTAGTATTCAAAAGTCAAGTGTATTAATAAAAGTTATTTCTTTTTTCATATGAGCTGGATATATTCAGATATTGCCAACTGATGTGAAGTCATACCGCATTCCTGAAACAGTAACAGAGCTTGCCCTCAAATATTACTTGAAGTAGGTCTATGTAGAGTAGTACTTAGATATAGAAAGATGTATAAATATAGGGAAAGAAATAAAAGACAACAAACAACTATATTTTTGGATCTGGAAACAGACTTCCTACAAGGGAAGTAGAAGAAAATTAATAAGTGAGTTTTACAACTTTAAGAACCTTGAAATATATTAAATTTTTTAACTAACGTTTCGCTAAATTCTTTACAAATGTTGGTGAAACCAAACGAACGTCTCGTATTGACAGAAAGCTGCATTTCACCGTACAACCCTGATCCATCTCAAAGAAGAAGTTTGTATAATTCCGATCATGTTACCGAAATTGATTAACGTTTTCATATTGGAAATTTACTTCTATCGCCGCAGCTACACTTTTGAAGATTGACAGCTACGCCTTCTGCATTGCGGTAAGAAAATGTCTTCGATGTTCTCTCTTCCATTGCTAGTTTACGATTAAGTTTGAATATTCAGTGACGTTTATGGTTGTCCAAAAAGTGTTAGCAACAATAACAGCACTTACCTTAAATATTGATTCTTATTCTTGGTTTGGTAACTGGAGAAGGCTTACCTAAAATAAAAATAAATGGTAATAATTTTACTGACAATGTAATATGTAAAATAACTACAACAATGATTTGTAGGAGCTTTTCATACTCCTACTCTCTATGAAAGGTATAAAATCTACCTTACGTCATACAAACGAATTAGCACAAACATCATGGTTTATGAGAACTAAAATAACACAATTGTAATTTCTAAAGTATCATATTTCTGCATCTAACAATAAGCCTTTTCAAAGGTTAAAAACAAATATACAAATCTATTCAATAAGTAGCTCATGTCTAGGGACTGACGAAATAAAATTTCTTTACAATTTTGCGAACTCGAAGCCTTGGCCTGAATGACTTTCGTAAGTCCCCTTAACATTATTTTTTACAAACCCTGCCCTGGATGACTTTTCGTAACTCTCCTTCACCGTACCCAGCCTTCGTGGTCCAGGTGGTAACATCGCGGACTTTGGATTGACAAATTGGTACGCACGGGGGTTTGAACCCCATGGCTGACCATCCTGGCTGTTTCCCTTAGTTTCACCGGGAAAATGCCTGGATGGAAGCTTAAGCATAGCCCTGGCGGTTACCTTCCAAATCCTCTTTCCTAGCTTACCCCGGCCGGAGCCAAAGATGCCTAAAGACCATAAATGAATTTAATTCAATACCTTTACCGTTACTGTTTAGAGACAACACTGGATGAGTTGCTGAATTTCATACGTCGCTTTACTCAAGTTGTGTTTCAAATACAGTAATTTAGTGAAGTGCAGTAATTAATTATTCTTAGTTTGTTGCATGTCCGGTTTCCAAAATTAAATAAACCTGAATGTACGGTTTTCAAAACATTCGGAGTTGGCAATCCTACCCAATACCTAATTTAGTGTAAATCAATGGAAGCGTATAGAATTGTATATATTGAATTTAAAATAGGTTACCAACACAGACAACAAGGGTGTTTGGGGATAGAGACACCCATAATATTTTTCTATGGTGTTGAATAATGTGTACCGAGCCGCCGTAGCTCAGTGGGAGAGCGTTGGCGTAGTATCAGGGAGTCGCGGGTTCGATCCCAGCGGCCGACCATTCTGACTAAGGTTTTACCAAGGTTTTTCCTTAGTCACAACAGGCAAATGCCAGGATGGCACCTTCAACATAGGCTCTGGCCGATACCTACCCGAAACCTTTCCCTTCCCCTTCCCCTATCTCAGCCTCAGTCTGAGATGCCTAAAAACCATAAATAAAATTCGAATGATGTGTATACCAAATCTAGTGCTGATACATTCAACGGTATTTTAATGCTTTTTAAAAAGATGGCAATACTGACAACTGGAGTGAAATACCAGGTCCGGAATATCTCTGTGACCAGTCCCAGTACCTAAGAAATGCGTATGCAGATTTTAGTGAAATAAATGGGTGCATGTAGAGTGCCTGACTGGTGGAATATTCACGTCAGTTATAAATTAGAAAAAGTGGTTGACAGAATCTGGACTCCTAGGGATCCCGGTCATCTAATGACGATCAAACTAATACCAAAATGATCAAAAATGGACAAGGAATAAAAAACAATCAATAAATTGACAAATATCAATGCATTGAAAGGATCATCACAGGCGCTGGTGCAAACAGGAAAATGTCGCTCGAGTAGTCACCACGCACCTAAAGTCGTTGAGAAAACTGCAAATCTGGGACAACACATCACAGGTCTATTCTAAGGTTCATACTCGTGTTCTGTCCTTTAGAACAAGTACTATTACAAACGCATCAGATTTTTTTAAACAAAACCATATCCAAGGTCCGCTTATGCAAATACACTACAATTACCACTGTCACCCATTCATCACACGACACATGGATGTGATTGCCTCATCTGTATCGTCCCATCGTGGCTTAACACTGCAAACGTTATTTAGTGTCATCTTCTAAAGTTTGGGAAAACCAGTGGTCATTTCATCAACTGTGTAACTTGTTGCTGTTGCCTTATTTCCAAAAATTTTCTGTGCAAGACTCGACTAGCGGTACAGATACCCTAGTGGATTCTGTTTAGACTGTGAAAGTATTTAAATCGGTTATATTAAATAAGTAATTTAAACGAATTGCAATAGTGACAATTATATCTAATAAATAAGATACATAATCCGTAAGTATAGAGATAGCAGAAATTATTGATCAGATTTTGCTTATTAAATGAATTTAAACATGATTCTAGTACGTTTCTAGCCTGTTTTGAAGTAATCCAGAAGTGTTAGAATCCCATGTAAAATTTTGTTTGGTACTGGCCTTTGTATTCTGATAGGTACCATTCTTTCATTTAAAACAATTTAGAACAGAGATACCATAATCTGAGATTCATAATTGTTTTTAAAATTCTCATTCTGCAAAATTAAAGGAAGATATTTGATGCTGAAATGTGATCTGATAACTTTGTAACTGTCAATCGCTTCTCACTCACTTTCTCTACTGGGAAATAGTGCGCGGACTCTCCTCACTTTCTGCGCTAAGATCCACTGTAGCCTATATATCTTAAATTGCTTGTACTGTATCATCGCATATACAATTGAAAATAAAAACATATAGTGTTTGTCAGTACAATAAAATCTATTTTCTTTTTTTACTTAAAAAAAGACACGCTGGTTTCTGAAATGGTGAATATTATAAAGTAAAATCGCGTTAAATGCAATTACCTCACTCTATGTTCTAACATGAATGTTCACTTAATGTGTAGAATAGTGATCTAATGCATATCAACCATTCTGGTCTGTCTTTTCGTTTCAGGAGCCGAACGAGGTTGACTGGACAATTTCGCATTCCACAGAGGTTTTACGGAACTGATGTCTGAATACGTGATGTGACATGTGATTGTCGTACTGTAGTAGTCTACGGAGACAACGATTCCAATGAACGTAGTTGCCATGCTTCAAATTGATAGACATTAAACCATTACGTGATTCGATGTTCTATTAGAGGATGATCGGAATTAGCATCTCGCGCTATTTTATTTCTCTCCCTCTTTTCATCCACAATATTTCACTTCGTTTACCTACTTTTAATATGACTTATTAGCATAGTTAAGATAGGCGATAAAATGCATTTTACTTACTTACTGGTAGAAATCTCATTAATAAAATATGTAAAAAAAAACACTTTAAAATCACGCTTTTATAAAAATGTACTTATGGGTAGATAAAAAAAAATCAGCCATATTTATCAATTTTAAAAATTATGTGGCTAAATATAGAAGCATGGAACGCTCATATCAATTTGAATTTAATTTTTTAAGGTCTTTTAGGCAACATTTGCTCAGCCCGGATAGACGATGATGGGATGAATGGTAGAATGAAGAAATTGGGATGGAACTAGACAATCCCGTGAAAACCCACGTACATGGTGTTTGACAATACAAATCCCACATGACACGAGTAGGGATCAAACCGACGAAAGCACCAGAGCTGAGCATTCTACCATTTCTAACTTTCAAATACAACAACAATATAATTTATACGAACTACTTTATTAGATCATATTTTGTTGCTTTAAATATAATGTATCTAACAATATATATATAAATAATTCACAGCCATATTTCATCCACTACTGGATAAGGGTTGGTCTACTGCTTCCAAGCTGACCAGACGTATTGGGAGGAGAACCGAAGCTGCTAACTGTGATCGCCACTGTCTCTTATTCACAGCAATTCCCCAATTGCATCACAATGCTGGTACCCTCTTGCTTAAAAAAAATCCCTTGGCACAGCCGGGAATCAAAAGCGGGCCCCCGTGAGGAAAAGAACGATAACTTTCCTGGAACACTGTTATTAATCAGGAAAATAATCTTCATCGGACTCCACAACACTGCCACCTGTCAACCAGTTGTTGAATTCCCCGCTGAAAGAAGTCACCGGTTTTGGAGGAAACGAAAAGTGGGTCACTTTTCGTCGCATGTCATCCTCATTTAGCAGTGTTTCCCCGGAAAGGTGGTTTTGCAGGCTGCGAAAAAGACACTAGTCTGTTGGTGCAAGATCTGGTGAAAACATCGAGTGGGGGAGTTTCTCCCAGCCACATTCCCCGATCTTAGCATAGATCCTTCTTGCCGTGTGTGGGCGCGCGTTTGCGATTATCCAGAGCAGGACATTTCTCTAACAATGCAGTAGTCCGTAGGCGTTCAAGTTGCTGACCGTATACATTTGTATTGATAATCTGGTTCCGTGGCAATAGCTCAAAATGGATTATCCCATGGATATCCCACCAAACACTCAACATCAATTTGCAGGAGTAGTGATGCTGTTTTGGCACAGTTCTTGCGACCCCCTTTAGCCTTTAGCGACCCACTGCCATTTGCGTGTAATGTTATGGTAGACGATCCACTTTTCATCCCCTGGTTACCATTCTGTCCAGCAAACGCCGGGAGGCGGGAAACGCCGTTTCCTTTTTCAAATTTTGGAATTAGCATTCGAAAATATCTGTTTATTATTTAATCATATTATTGTCTATTTATATGAGTCACACACCACAAGATGCAAGCTTTCTCTTGCTTTTTCTAACCCACTTCGAGCACTGCCTTATAGATTAGTTACCTATTTTATTTACAATGAAAACTCTCTAGCTTTCCTATTTTCGGAGATATAAGTTATTACAATAAGATACAAATTTTGAGATACAAGTTATTACAATAAATATTGGAAATTTGCACAAGTGTATATCATGAGTCGTGAACCATGGTTCATGTATATCATGAGTTGTGAACCGTGAACTATCGTGGAGCTTGCAAGCTCCATACGATAGAAATATTTTGGGCCTACACTTACAATCCTGTTCCAACAACATAAAAAGGCATTTTCATTTTATTCTATTCTGGTGCTATTGTGTAAAATGTACCTTTCTCTCCCCTTCTAGTAAATTGAAGTTGATCCTGAAATGAGGGGCTTGGTGCAGAAATGGTGTAAACCACAAATGCATTTTTTTATGCTTGTTTGTTTTGTTGAGATGCATATAAACAGCAAAGATATTATGTGCCAAAATATCACCTTCAGTGCCTTCAATAGTTTTGTTGGCACTAATACTGGCTTTACCATGTATATGTAACTTGTGTTTTTTAAAAGATATTTTGTAGTGTGGGTTACACCATTTCTGCACCGAACCCTCAAATGCATCAAACAATGGATTTCTTGTAATTGGAAAGTATACATAGTCAAGTGTTCATTAACTGTTATATATTAATTCGTAGATTGCTACATATTAATTGCTATATCTTAATGCAGAAGATTGAGTTTGAACTCGTTTTTTGTTCACTAATTTTATTCCTCAGAATTTTCACTAATTTCATTTCTCAGACTATTTATGTGTATAAGTAATTATTCTTATTTCTTTTCTCTTTCAGGACATGCACTGGGACAAATCAAGAGGCTGAAAATTTGTAGAAACAAAAATATAAAGAACTGCAAAATATTGTACAAGTAAAGATGTAAAGATCTTTTTAAATAGAAGGAGATTCAACAAGTGTAAAGACAGTTTTATTTGTGTATTGCTCCCGATAATTTTTGTTATAATATTCTAAGTATATTCAAGACATGTCTCAAATATTCTTGTAGCTATATGCTGCGAATATAGAATGTTTTGCGCTTACCTATAACTTCTTATGAATATTCTTGGGACACCCTACGATATTCTGGGTGCTTGCTAGAGCAGCCTTTGGCTGAACATCGTCATTATTATTGTTACTATTATCCTTATTATAGCCTATAGATCTGTGTAAATATGCGTAGAATATTTTTCCAATGGGAAGGTAACATCCAAAAACCGAAACGTCATTTAAGCAAATGTTTCAGAAGTAAAAAAAAAAAAAAAAAAAAAAAAAGTGTTTTTTGGAGAAACTCTAACCTGTGTGATACTAACTGATGTAAATTGAAGTATGAATCTTTCAGTGGACTTTATTCAATTCATTTCATGAACTATTTGAAAAGAGAAATGCAAGTAAACTTTGTACATGTGCGGTGTGAGCTTCTGGACTTGTGGCGTTTTGGACGTTACCTCCTCAAATGTCCAACGCTACAGAGCAACAATATCTATAGCATATTCTTAGTAAATTATATCCTGAGTATTCATTGTATATTTTGTAGGTTTAGAATTTGAAATTTACGTTATGGTATGTAGGCAACGTTGGCTAAGGCATTGGGAAGCTGTGGGAAAGTAGTCGACCAGAGCTTTCTTTGAAACATCTCTAGATTAGCCTAGTGTGACGGAGGACACAGTTTAGATTAACAAGTGCAGTCCATGGCTGGCCATTGGGATCGATCCAAACGGCCAGCTATTCTGACTGAATATTCTAAGACTTGTCCTCAGTCACATCAGGGTGATGTAGGGATGGTATTTTCAAAATAAGCCCTGAACCACTACTTTCCCATATTCTTGCCCTATTCCGTCCTGAGCCAAAGCTGCTCTTTAAATAATTTTCGAATTTTAAACACCCAAATATTTGTAGAATATTCTCAGAATATCCTACGTAGACTTTTATAGACCATCGTAGAATAATAGGTCACGCATATTCCTAAAATATCCTAGACATATCCCTAGAATATCCTACGCGTATTCCTACAATATCTTAAACGTATTCATAGAAGAATATCCTACGAATATTCCCACAATATCCTAAGTATATTCTCAGAATATCCTACATATATCCTAAAAATATTCCCAACATATACGCAGAATATCCTACGCATATTCCTAGAATATCCTAAACATATTCCTAGCATATCCTAAACATATTCCTAGCATATCCATAGAATATCCTAAGAATATTCCTAGAATATACTATGTATATTCTTAGAATATCTTAAGAATATTCATAGAATATCCCAAACATATTCCTAGCATATCCATAGAATACTCCTAGAATATCCTAAACATATTCCTAGCATATCCGTAGAATATTCCTAGAATATCCTATTTATATTCTTAGAATATCCTACGAATATTCCTAGGATATTCTCAGAATATTCTAGGGATATCCTTCAGACCTTTAAGAATATTCATAGAATGTTCAAGGCTTATTCGTAGGATATGCCTAGCATATTCCCAGGATATGCGCTCTTCCCGGACATTCAAATATTCGTAGGATATCCTGCGAATATATCATGGATCACTTTATAATATCCTAGGGATATTCCAATATCCCCCAAAAGATATTCGTATGATATTCCAGGGATATACCTGTGCTATGTGGTATGCTCGCTATTTGCAATTAAATAATCAAGTTGTTATTAGGCGGTTATGCACAAATCACAATGAATCTGAATGACAAACAAACATACACGCTTGCGCGCGCATGTATGTATACAGGAAATGTTTTACATGCGTGACTGCATAATGTATAGTGTATAATTGAGTATGAATTACAGCTCCAATGGCTTTAGACACCCCCTTCGACTACATTCCTGGCGTACTCCATATTATCAGTGAGGCTGGTGTCCCCCAGACCAAAACCTCTAGAACCATCTCTGGCACTTTTGCACATCCTAAGCACTCTGACCATATACGCCATTGATTTTTCATGCCGATACGCTGGCTGGATGTCCCTGGTGAAATTCATACAGCATGACATGGCGTATGTGCTCCTCCGATACTGCCATGATCAAACACAAGCCACAGTTCCAAAACGTGGAGTAGACCGTTCTTCTTCTGCACACTAACACAATCAAGTGCCCTATATGATTCAAATCTGGCACGTGCCGTCTACATCACTATTCGCTCGCCAGAGGCGTCATTGCAGCGGTCATCGCACATACGACATTACATTACCTTGGAGAGAGAGGATAACTGTGCACGCTACGGCGCATAATAATAGACAGAAACACAAAGTAAGTATGCCGATCAAAAGGTTTGTTTCTTTTTCTCTCATTTTGAAACTAGACGACAGACGTGGCTTCACTTCCAGGGATTTCACGATCATTGATTCAACTCATGCCACGACAAACACCCACTTACAGTAACCAGGTAATGCGGATTTCCAGAAGAGCAGTTGAGTTGATCAAGTTGATGATGGAAACAGGAGCCACAAGAGTTGATCTTTCAGGAGCAACAAAGTTGAGAAGTTAATCACCCTTCCAAGCCTCAATACAACAACTGATAATTCACCATCTTTTTCCAAGAAGAGAGCCGCGGTGGCTAAATGGCATAGAGCTTATCTCTGGTGCTATGATTCGTCGGTTCGATCCCTGGTCATGACGTATAGGCTTTGTGCTGAACAAACACCGTGTGCATGGGTTTTTCGGGGTACTCCAATTTTCTCCCACCTTCTTCATGCCACCAATTCATCCCACCATCATCCATCCGGCCTGAGCCAAAGTTGGCTAAAAATCTTACAAATTAAATTCAAATGCAATACAAATTCCTAGAACAAAGGAGTTGACGAGTATTCCCAGGAGAAGAAGGTTCTCATTGTGGAAGTTTTCAATCATGGAGGAAGCAAAGCAATTTCCAAATACAAGAAGGTGAATGAGTACTGTCAACTGCAAATCATGATGAAACAAGTAGAAGGACAAGGTTCCAGTCGTGACAAGTTTTGGAGATCCGAGAATATATCAAGGAGCAGTTATATCAGGCAAGGAGTGTGAACAACAATCTGTCCTGGCTTTGTCTTTAGGAATGAGCAATGTTGAAACCTCGAGAACTTAGACTGGAAAACTTTAAGGCTTCACCCTCATACTTGGAATCTGTAAAGAAAGATCTTGACATCATTTCAGGGAAGATCAAGTATTTCACGGCAAAACAATTGAAACTCTTCAACAGCGGTGAGGATATGGACACCATAGTTGCCTTTGTTATTGACGTTATGGACACAATTCAGAAATTGAACATCCCACTCAAGAGAACTCGGAACATTGATCAGTGTGGACACAACTATGCCCTTCAATCCAATCGGATTTTTGAGTTTTCACGGAGAGAAGTATACCGAAGCTATCATGGAGAGCATGAACAAGGTGACTCATTCCTACAGTATCCAAAAACTTATATTGGCAGATGGTACGATTGGTGGACCTATTTACATATGCCTTAAGGAAACAACCGGCAAACACTTCAGTCCAATCGTTAAACAGCAAGTTCAAACCCTCCAGAACTCATTGCCAAACAAGTGATGGACTTAATCCCTGTTAATGAGAAGTTACTCCTCGTTGATTCATGGTCTGGACAAGCTGGTGCAGATGCTCGAAATTCAGCAACGGTATCCGTTCCTCACCTACTGAAACAACTGGCTATCTGCAACCTGAAGACGTGTACTACTTCAGGCAGAGGAAGCACTTCTGGAAGAAATGAGTCGTACATGCAAGACTTTTCTATCCATCAAAGGACACCACGGGCAGGACTTTTAGCATCATTTTGCAAGCCCACATCTACGATCAGCTTGAAGCTCTTGTGAAGCTTGAAGCACATATGATTTAATATGCCTGGGCAAAACCAGGATACATCAACAACTTATTTTCCGCATTTCCACACTGAGAAAGATGATTCCTTCAAGCCTTTGGTTCAGTACGATATTTGCATCATGTCAAGTAATCAAGTAATCTGTAAGCTGTTTTTCCTACCCAATCCCGGTATTGAGCCATAGATGCGTAAAGACTATAAAAACAATTCCACAGTAGTGATATACCGTTATCGGCTGAGCTACTGAGGTCTTTACACATCTTTACATTTACAAGCATTCACATTTTTAACCCGCACTCCTAAGGAAACTGAAAAACCCTATACCCTCCCCCCAAAAAAACACGATGAAAATAGAAAAAAACTCCAGGGCGCAGGTGGGCTTTTTTTTATTATTCAAAAGAATCCATTTTTTTTTATCAAACCCTGATTTCAAACCATAAATGTGAAACACTTAAGTGTGGTACAATACTAATGAAACAGTAAGCTTATGAATTTGAATTTAATTTAAGGCCTTTAGGCAAATTTTACTCAGTCCATATGGATGTTGATGAGATGAATTAGTGGAATGAAGAAAAGTGGGAGGAAACGGGACCTCCCCCCGAGGAAATCCATGCACACAGTGTTTGTCCACCACAAAGCTCAGTTGGCATGAGTAGGGATCGAACCGACGACCCCTAGCATCCGAGGCGAGTGCTCTACCATTTGAGGCACCGCGGCCAAAAGGAAGTTTATCAGTTCTACATGGGCACTTGAAACTGGCTATCGTGGTTAGCTGGTTTGAATCTCCTATTGTTTAATGCATCATCCTACTTCTTTTGTTTGTTTCTTTAAGGTTTCCTTTCACTGAACATTTTTTTTGGACGCTATACTATCAGCCCACCACGACAAGGGGGCCATTCATTTTTTTAAAAGTATTCTGAACAGTTAAGTAGTTGATTCAAATGTCACTGTTGAGAGTTCAGTCCAGGGAATTTCCTACCACCTTGACTCTGAAGAGGGTATTGACAGGGATGCAATGGAGGGTATACGGCGTTTCTCTACTTCAATTTTTAGGCAACACCGTGTACCCTCCAAAATTTTATGAAACATGCAGGTATGCGGTATAGTAAGCGAAATGTTTCGCTACAACGAGCGAAGCGCATACCGACCATTTTTGCATTACGCCCATCTCTGGGTATTGGGTAGCAAAAGAAAGACGACACAAATAAAGAATAATAATGGAGGAAGATAATAAGCATAGTAAAAGTGGTATATTTTGTATATTTGAAGAACATCCTTGCACACCTCGAATGAGTAAAGTTTTATCACTTCATTCTACTTTAAATGTGCAAACCATATGCGCAACTGATAGTGCGTGAAAACCAAATGCGAAGAGGAAGAGCAAAAATAGTCAACATCTGATAGTTTCTTGTGCACTTCTGTAATAATAATAATAATAATAATAATAATAATAATAATAATAATAAAAACGCTGCCCGCCACCTGACACACCCCACAGCAATATGGAGATGATGTCTAACTAGCGGTTCCTTTTCTCATTATTGTGTTCGAAAGAGTACAAAAAACTGATTTCAGGAACACATGTTCCATACAATTCTAGCCCAGAATTACACGACCACGTTCCTACTTAAGAAAATGAAATTTAATACGGGGGACATTAAGATGGCGACCATGAAGTAGGTAGCGCTTCTACCCAGTATCTATTACTGTGTATTTGCTTTCCATTTCGTTCAGCAAATTAAAAGTATTAGAATATTTCTACAGACAAGAATTTGACTTTCATAACGTCGATTTCTCTCAAAGTAATTGCACTCGAGCTGCTAAAATTCGCATGTGCATATGCTTTGACATTTTAATCATGATGAATGAAACGTGGTTGTGGTTTAAATACTTTTAATATTTCTGATCCGGAGAGGCTTATTGCAGAGAGTGCTAATAATGAAGTAATTGCCACTTGCTTATCGGAAATGAAATAACTGACGGCGAGTACTTCACAGCGTCAAGATTTTATTTTCAATTACCCGGATAAACGAAATTGGCGCCAGCCTAGATTCACATCTACACACGAAGTATAGCTATTAGACTTTTGAATTCAATTAGAATTACTTGGTAATGGCTTAGAAACCACGTTCAAACCACCTGGGAGAAAAACTGTTAAGGGAAAAAACGGATCTGATACGTGCTTCACTTGTGCCGATCCAACTCCCAGCAAAACACAAACTTATATATAAATATTAAAAAAACTAGTGTTGAGGTCAACAAACTTTGTTTTACTGCAGACAGGAAAAACAGCCTGAATCATTAATAGCTTTACTTTACAGTTCTCTCTACTGTAGTGGACTTAAGAGATTTGTCGGCAGGCTCTAAAAGTTCAGTTATTTCTCTAATTTGATTCCATCCCAGATTCCTTAATATTGGGGTTGGTTCTGACAAAAATAAAGAGAATTTACTGATTATATTCAAAGGACTCTCTATTGTAGACTCTCCTTTTCTAATATATTTGGTTTCCTTAAGTGTTGTCAACAGTCACTCATCTCACTCGTTCATACAAAAATGATACCTTTGATCTTATTTACTTTCCTAAGGACTTAATCATTCTAAGTAGATCATTTTTACCTCTTAGCTTAAAATCCTGTTATTCATGGCTCTGTGTCGCCGCTTCTTTATGTAAAAGAGGTATTTGGAAAAGGAAACAATAGACAGATCTTATATTTAGTTAGAATCATTTATCTCTTAATCATAAAAAGGATTCATTTATATTTCTAACTACAAGTAATTTTACTATCTACTCTTAGATACTAGGACACAAAAATGAACAATTCTTATCTCACTGAGGTACTAACTACTGACATTAAGATAAAGTGTAAAACTTATCTTTCTATACTAGTTCCTTAAATTTTCTATTGAAAGATTTTATAAAAGAGGAAGTCTTAATTTCTAGAAAAAAAAATATAATAAGAACAATCTTCCTTCACACAAGGATTAGTTCTCTCTCACACATTTTTGCACTCCTCAGTCATCCCTTAAAATTACTTGTGTATGGGTTGAAATCTCTATAGGCTCGTTTTTTGTGGAGTAAAAATTAAGACCAACTATTTACTATTTTCTCGGAAAATATAAATTAATTTCTTTTTTCAGTCTGACAGTTTTTATTGGAGGGTC
The DNA here is from genome assembly GCA_022664845.1 of Lepisma saccharinum. NCBI lineage: Eukaryota > Metazoa > Arthropoda > Insecta > Zygentoma > Lepismatidae > Lepisma > Lepisma saccharinum. The sequence goes on from JAGDQP010003431.1 coordinate 65,037, forward strand.
TGAAAATCTGTTCAATATTTAGAACCATGCGCCCTAGATTACAGTGACAAGGGCAGAATTGAAAAAAAAAATCACTTGCTCAGTTGCTTATTTATACGAGACGTTAATTCAAAGGGTCAGAATAGCAAGAGTAGGAGTGTAACTTTAAGAACTTCACATGGAAAGAGACAAACAAAAGTTAACTTTTCAGAATAGAGAGTGAGCCTTCGAGTTTTTTTTTCTTTGTTAAGTGGAATCACTTACCTCTAATAAAAAAAAAACAGAGTTCTAAAATTATTTTGTCTCCAGGGAAACCACGCTGTGACTAGCGTAAAGCAATGCTGGAACCCATTTTTGAAATTGGCCGATTTCGAGGCACCTCAAAGAAATACTGACCTGACTTGCCGAAATGATGATTTCTTCCTTGGCTTCGTAGCTATTGTTCGAGGCAACCGAAAATATCAGAACCTTTCCTATCCTTAAGATATTTAGAAAAGCAATCATTATAATAGATCATTTTCAGACTTTGCTTAAAAAAGAAACAACTAGCTAAACGCCTAAGTATGCTTATTCGAGAAAAAAAAAAAACCGCTAAGTTCCGTTTCAGAAACAAAAATATCAAATTCTGGTATTAACGAAGCAACATCGTTCCTGAAGTTCTGCCTCTGTCTCTAGTCCATCACGCACTGTCTAGCTTTCTCGCGCGCTTACGCCATATGAAAAAGAACACCTACGCTATCTCTCCTCCTAATGCTGCTAAAAGAACACAAAACTGGAATAGAAGCCTTCTTCTGATTGGATAATCTAAAACAAACTAAGAAGACGAGGGAGGGAACTGCCAAAGCTAGTAACGACGCTTTTATAGCTATAACAAGATAAAAATTAAAAAAAAATTAATAGAAGTTACATAAGGAAAATTACAGTCAGAGCATATACATAGATCGATTACAAATAAAATTCTTCACGTTTTCATATCAATCAACACATACTTCAATTTACATCATACCTTTTACATTTTATATATAATCATAAAAATTAATATAGCAAATTTATATCAATACATTAAATACAACCTAACTCAATAAAACTATATAACTGGCCAGTTATTATTACACTAAGAAAATTATTTGTATAACACATTTGATTTGAGAATTACACAATAACCATTACAATATTTATACTAAATAGAAAAAAAATAGCGAGGTTTAGCCTAATTTACCTAGGCTACCGCCACATGGAAGAAGAAAATATATTATTTTATGTCTGCTTGCAAGAGACAACTTTTGGTGTATTTTCTTTGTGTGACTGAAAGTTATTATGAGATTTGAATTAAAGTATTCTTCAAGAATTATGCTAATTAAGCACAGATCTACAAATATTTAAAAAAAATATACAGCCACCTATTTTGATATGATAAATTCTGATTGAGAAATGTATCAAATCAAGCCATCTCCTTTATTGGTATTGAAAAGGGAAAGGAAAGTTATTTACACTGGTAAATTTAATCATTTTGAACCACATAAATATCTTTCCAGAAGGTGTAATGAAAAACTATCTGCCGTAAATCATTAAGCATGATTAACTATCACAGCTAATCTAACTGATCATGTAGCAAAAATAGCTAGCAATTCAATCCATTAACGAACTAAATCTGAAGTAATGTGATCCTGCTGGTCACAAATATGTTATATTATCCATCAACTAATCATGTCAATTGTATTGGCGACTGGAATCGTGGCCATGAAAATAAAGCATATTAATGTGACATTGTATTTAGAACTTCTGTCATACACGTTCTGTAATTCTTTGTTATATTAGCTACTTCCAGTAATATTTAACTCTTTAGCCGTATATACCGTAAACTGGAGGAGTATTGATATCCTGGGGCGTAATTGGTAACAAGACTTGACATTTCTGAAGATGTTGAGCATGATTTTCCGACATATCTTCAATGTTCTTTATTTGTACTCTTTGTCTTTTGAAAATTACAGTTTAAAAGTAATGGTTCTGACGTAAATTTAAGAAACCATACCGACATTACACTCAGAATGACAGATTGAAAACAGTAAACAGAAAATCAATTCGTCTTGATCAGGATACAAACCTGTCACCTCTCGTGTGCTGCTTCCTAGTCAGAGGTCTTCGCAACTGTTACTATGGCAAGAAAATACTTTAAGAAGATAAGAACATACCAACTGTATGTTATACTTAAATCTAGGAATTTTAGTTTGTTACTCTTGTCATAGAATAATAGCTAAGGGTTAACTGTCAACGCCAAGGGACTGCTGAAGAAAGGCCATTCAACGATGGTTGTGATGCAGTTGAAAGTTACATTGGAAGTTATCTGCAGAATATAATGATTGCGTCTACGGATATGGTAATGCATATTGTTATATCGGAGTAAATCTTTCTTTTTCTTTTCTCGTAGGCCGAGTGAGTGCCGTAAAAGCATAAATACGTTTACGTTCTGTCAACATTGTATGCATTCATTTTCGGCGTTCGTATGTTTCCAGCGGAGTTTTCAAATAGGATCGTTATTGTTTTATCTTGTTAATCTACGTTGTTGTATGTGTTCTGTCTTTTCCATCATGTCGACGTAAACACGCGATCGTCAAGGAATGTTTCTTTACTCATCTTGGGAGATACACAGTCAGCTTTTATGTTATTTGAATATGTCATTCACGATCACGATATCTTAGAGACAGGTTTCTCAACCTGGGGGTCGTGGGATGTGTAGAAAGGGGTCGCGGGGGAAAGTTAAAAAGTTAAAAACAATAATTTAACCAGGGTTTTGTAGGTTTAAACGAATAATTTTCAAGAAAATATTTTATTTTCCTTTTCGTTTTTAATAATTACTAAATATAATGTTGTTTGCTGAATAGTTTTGGATAATATAAATATAATATTTATTATACATACAGGAAATAAACTGTTATGTTTTGAAATGAAAAGTAAATATTACACAAAATAAAATAATTGTGGATCGCCGGCTAGAAAGCGTGGTAAAAAGGAGTTGCCAGCTAGAAGGTATGGTGAAAGGGGGTCGCGGGATGAAAAAGGTTGAGAAACGCTGTCTTAGAGGATATATTCGAATGTATACCTGAAATCAGTTTATTAATATACCCATATTCGTCTTCGTCTTCACCCATGTTTATAGTTTGCCGACTACGATGTTACGTACAGAAGTTATTAATACTAATAAATCATCTTCTGTGTCTAAGGCAGTGTATGTCTTTATTCATTCAAAGGGAGTTGTTGGGTATATTCTTGCAAGTGTTTACATTTTATATTTTGGTAAGTCTCTGGTACGACTGTACTTATCATGTTCTCATGCTTCAGACACATTTTTGTTTATCTGCAGATGTATTGATCTCCATTTACCTTCATGATGTATATACATAGTACATATCTTTGTCTTAATGTCCATATATTTGTAAGAAAACACGACAAATATTTATATGAAATAGTAATCGATGTTATGTTTAATGATGATGATTGCTTATGATTCCTAAGTCTACATTTGAATATGCTTCATTGTGGATGTTGGTATTTAAGAAAATATGCTACATACCAACCATAATAATAAGAGTATTTATTAGATTAAGTTTTACTTTGGTCAAATTCGGAATTTAATCTAATGAATCTTAAACTAAATTATACCGTGCAAACTGAGTTGACGTACGTTTACAATTAGAACCTAACTCAACGTAAGTTTAGTCAAGAATTTCGGTAATCAAAAAGACATATAATTATTAACATTTAGACGTCGACTGCTTATCTTTCGTGAGATAGTCTCAGGGCGGGGTAAAAGGAAAAGCAATTCCCAGTGTGATACGCACGCGCCGTGAACGGTGCATGGGGAATGTGGAGGTAGCACTCCAAATTTTCTTGACCTATGGTACGAAGTGAGGTGGGTTGGTCAGTCCCACGCTCGACCGCCTTTACCTTCTCAAGGCGCCCAGGAATACCAAGGACACTCTGGTAGTCAATTTGATAGGAAGCTGGGTACACCTCAGAGCGCCAGGCACGATAACACTTCACGAGAAAATCTTCAGTATCCTGGCCGGGATTTGAACCCGGGCCGCCCGATTCGTAGTCAGACGAATCCGTATGAGCCACGGCGACTCATCTCTGGGTGAGATAGGGATGCAAAATTATGGCTGGCAAACGTTCTGAACTGAGAAAGTACGCCATTGTTCATACCTCTTAAATAACCTCAGCAGCAGTAGAAATTGATAATAGTTATGATTTTCAGTTTTCTGCACTCGTAGAAATCTCTTGTCCTACTCAACGATCATAATTTGTCATCGTTTTCATCGGATATTTGTAGGTGATTCTTTCATGTCTTGAGAACGGAACTCCTGATTTCATGCAGATACCAAACCACGACATTTAAAGCGTCTCTATCGGAAGTCGAACTCTTTGATTGATTACATCTGATTGGAGGCACGTATATGACCTCAAGTGTGTCTGGGTAAGGATTTGTCCGAACTGGCGCTGGATTTTCAAATTAACTTGCAATGGATAAAGATGTTCTACGAACAAGACCAGGTACGCAGTAATAAAGCTTGCAATCCATAATACTCCATCACTTTCTTTTATTTGCGAGTGTAAGACTCTATGGCTGCATTTAATAGTAGAAATAAATGGCTTGTAATTCTACAATCTATTCTAAATGGCGTCGAAACTACTATAAACGTAGATCGATAATCCATTTAACAGCATCTAGATTGTTTATATGCTAAATGAAAGAAAAAAGGATTTGTTCCACGCTTCAATCTACTTCTTTATTTATTTTCCTCCAGATGTCACTGCTATCGCAACATCTTGCTAGGAGGCCATTTATATTGGTGCCATTTGCATCAACACACGCCATACATTTTATAGAGCCATACAGCCAGACAAATCCACAGCACGAATGCCACAAAAGCTGTTTTACCTTTTTTTTTCTGTCTCTCTCCCATTGTGAACAACATGACACGTAGAGAAAAGAAGCCATTGTTATTTCCTTTTGACATATTCGTCTCTGTCGTGACAATTTGCTTTATTTTCTGCTCACGGAATATTAATATATTGCAGGTACATTAAACCTCATCGTTCACATTCTACGTACATAACGTAAACAAGCTTTGATTTATACAATTTCAGATGCTAGTTACAGAGGGGGTAGGAGAAAACGACCGAGCTTAAGGTTACCGACGAGACATGTCTCGTACACCTTTACTAGTCTACAAAACCCTTCTTGTAACAGTGATGCGAACTTCAAAAACATAAAATACAATTTCTAATCTTAAAGTTTCCCATAAACCACAGTGCTTAACGTGAACCGTTAGTTGAATTATTATTAAAGTCGTAAGCCAACTGACGACATTCTAAGAACGAGATTTATAAGGGAATAATACAGTCTAGTTTACAAGAATCCAGATTGAAATAGTCTTAACAGAACAAGAATGACAATCAGGTTTCAAGAGGGATTCAAGAACTCAACATGTTATATTAAGTTTACTTCAGTGCTGTTTCGTGCTCGAAGACAGGTTGTTTTGCCCTTGTTATGAGCATGGGAGAAATGTACTGTTCGTATTATCCTCTCGTCTTTCCAGCAGTTGAAATTTTCACATTTGTGTGCGACTGGATTTGAACCTGGAACCTTGTGATTTGAAGTTCGTCACCATAACCATTCTGTTATTGAGGCACCTGCTATTTTCTCATTACACAGATACTTCTGCGATCACATCGCCTTAGCTAAACACCTGGAAACCCCTAGAGCTAAACACGCGTAACTATCTGCACAGCCAGTGAATCAGAGCTGCCATAATGTATAATAGTTAATACTGCTTTTGGAATGCTTTCATTGCGTATATGTATGAAAAACAATCTAACTTGGTGTCCGTGACCATATTCTGATTTACTTAAACCGAGATATCATCTGCGAATAGTATTGACTTAAATTTTCCGAAACCGGGATACTACTACTACTACTACTAATAATAATAATAATAGTAATCGGAACTACAGTGAAAGCTGAGCACACTCGAGTGTTGATGCCTGCTATCCTTTAATTATTCTCGTCTTCCAGGGTTTCTAGCACTTTCACCAGGCAAATGCCGAAATGGTGCCTAATGAAAAACTCGCGTTTCTACCTTTAGAATCTATATCCCAGAAGAATGTTCAGTGAGGGCCCAATGTTCCTATAACTTGTGGCACACTTAGGCTGTAGGTGACACTCTAGCCCATAATATGTTTTTTTTTTTCTTAAATTCAGGTTTAAAATCAATTTTACCTTAGTCTATTACAAGTCGTACTCACTCACTCTATGGCTTACGGTGTTCTCAAGTTCATCGCAGTAGTAACAAATGTTCGCCATATGATTCTATCCTGGGCAACATCAAGCCAGTTTTCATCACAAACACCTACTTCTCGAAGATCCCTTCTAATAGTTCCTGCCAACAGTTTCTTTCCATTCAGTTTTCCAACCAAGATGGAATATAATCTTAGTTTTGTCCTATCGCAGCTACATGGCCTGCTAATCTTAGTCGTCGCGATTTCATTGTTCTTACAACATCAGGTGAGTAGTACAATCCGTGAAGTCCTTCATTTGTAGTCTCTTCCATTCTCCTGTTATCTCGTCCCATTTCCGCCCTATATCTCTCTCAAGACTATTTTCAAACACTCCTAATACAAGTTGTATATAATATCAATTCATTATTATATCTACCAGGACAACTACTAAACCTGCCGGAACACCGGATCAAACTCCAAACAGGTCCTAGTTCACTTTCCGAGCGCTATTTATACTTAGTTTGTCAGAATCGGTATAAAAATTATTCCATTGGGAACGGACAATTTTGAATGAAGTAGAAGATACAAACTGTGTTCCATCTGTTGTAATGAAAACATCAAACCTGATTGTTGTAACCTATTTCTGTGTAAAATTTTGGAAATGTGTATAACAAAAAAATCTAATGTAACTTTTCGAACCTGCGTCAGTGAATTTTGTAAAATGTTGAAAAATGGAAAAGAGAACAATTATAATACTTAGAAGTATAATTTTTCTTTAAACAAAAAAAGAAATAAAAATATCGTTATCTTGCCGGGAATAGAACCCGGGTAGCATGACCAGCTATCCTGTGGTCTAACCATTACACTAAGTCGGCGATTGTTTCCCTGATGTTTCCCACTGTTATTTATGCTTTAAAAAGTTCAGCACAACGCTATTAAATCACTGAGTCATGAAGTAACGGTGCGAGAGCTGGCAGAGTTTAGCTCATAGTGAAACATTCCTGTCACTCAGGTGATAGGACATCAGCGCACCAATACCACAGCGACTGTACAACGAAACATAATTCAAACCATTTTCAAGTTAAACAAATTTCTTCGCATAGCTGGTTGTTTGACAAGATTGAATTACTCTACCAACCATCAGCAATGTTGTTCAAACAAGTCAAAAGTAGTGGTGGGGTTGGGTTACAGTGTGGTAATATTTCTCCTGGAGAAGGGCGTGGCCTCCTTGTTGCTTTATGTGACAATATGATAGAACAAAGTTACATTGACATTCTAAGCACTTTTCTACGACCTACCATAAGTCCAGTTCGGGAATGACCATTGTGTCTTTCAACACAACCGAGTACCCACCCATACTGCTGATATTGTGGAGGAGTGGTTTGACAACAACAATATCCCACGAATGGATTGGCCTGTACAGAGTCCTTATTTGAATGCTATAGAACATCTCTGGGATGTTTTGGAACGCCGGCTTCGTCCTAGACCACACCGATCCACATCGATACCTCTTATCATTTCGGTACTCCGTGAGGAATGGGCTGCCACTCCTCAAGAAACCTTAAGCCACCTGATTGAAAGTGTACCTTCGAGAGAGTTTGAATTTGAATTTATTCATCGACTGATCATGTTACATGATATGGGATTTGCCTAAACAAAGACAAGATAATGTCTAGACAATGAGACAAGACAATTACATACAGTTCACAGTTACTCAAGGTGATATTATACATAAATTATACTTGCAAATGTTAGAATATGTATACAGTAAATACAAAATCCCGTCTTAATAACTACTAGGTTCTACATTGTTCCAAATATTAATTTACAGAATAAAAGCAATGGGTAAGTAAATACTCTTTTAACTTCTTGCTAAATCCCCGCAAAGATAGTTCATCTTTTATTGCTGATGGGAGAGCATTATGCATGGTAGCACCTAAATGCATTACACTCTTGTGGAATATGTTCGTGGTATGACAGAAAAAGTGCACGTTGCTCTTATTTCGAGTGTTGTAATGATGAACATAACTATTTATTTGAAAGTTTCTAGAATTCTTCCTTATATATAGTAAGAGCTCATATAAGTATACACATGGCAAAGGTAATATTTTCTTTTCGTGGAATAGCTTTCGACATGGAGAATTTGGTTTCGCATTTGCTAATATGCTAACGTTGCGCTTCTGCAATATAAATAGAGGTAAGAATTTCGTATAATTTTCCTAGAATATTATGCCGTATTTAATACGAGAATGAAACAGCGCATAATATAGACTTTTAGCAGCTTCCAGACTTACTTTCTTGCTAACACTGCTAATTCCATAACATAGTCTGCTTAGTTTATTTACAGTATTCATAATGTGATTCTCCCACGTTAAATAAAATTTAATTTCGACTCCCCAAAAGTTCATATTTTCGACGTAGTTTATTGAATTATTGCCTATATTAAGAGCGAGGTTAACAGGTTGTACCGCAGTGTTACGAAAATTAATAGCTACGGTTTTTCTTGTGTTCAGTATAAGCCCATTGTTGTTCAACCAAATAGATAGTTGATTTAACCCTTGTGAACTTTTATTAAACAGTGAATTTACATTATCACCCATTATTAATATATTAGTGTCATCTGCATATAAAGTAACATCATAGCCTTCTAACGATACTACAAGATCATTTATATATAAGAGAAATAAGATGGGCCCCAAAATTTATCCTTGGGGTACACCACAGGAAATTATTTTTTCTCTTTAAGTATGATTCTGGTAAACATTATTTACAATACCATATTTTTCTACAGCTTGCTTCCGATCCATAAGATAACTTTGAAACCACTTATTAGCCACTCCCCGAATACCATAAAACCAAATTTTATTTAATAGAAGTTTATGGTTAACCATTTCAAAGGCTTTTGAGAGGTCTAAAAAGATGCCTGTGCAAAGTTCTTTCCGTTCTAAACTACTTCTAACTTCTTCCAGGAAATCATATATCGCTGTGTCCGTACCTTTACCTTTGAGGAAACCGTGCTGAGAGTTTGGAAATACAGAATGATTTAAAAGAAATGGAACTAAACGATTGTACATAACCTTGTCTAGTATTTTTGTTATTATAGATGGTAGCGAAATAGGTCTATAGTTTTCTACTTTCTTCCGATCTCCTTTCTTATACAAAGGTTTCACCTTCGCAACTTTCAATTTCGTCGGAAAGGTTCCTGTATCCACAGACACATTTGTGAGGTGACATAAAGGAGTTAGTAGTGGTTCATAACAACTTTTCATTATACTATCTGATAAGTTATCTATCCCTGAGGATCGTTTATTTTTTAGCCCTTTTATTATTGTTAATACTTTCGGTCACTGAGTATAAAAAAGTGTATTATGTACTGATGATGTTTTCATTCTATATATCGAATTTGTTTGAATTATTTACATTTATAAAGCATTCATTAAAAGTTTCAGCCACTTCCAAAGGGTCGGAAATATTTTTGTCTCTACATTCTAAGGTAATAGATTGGGATATTTTTGTTTTCATATTAACTTCATCATCTACAATTCTCCATATTGATTTACATTTATTATTTGAGTTTACAATTTTTGAACTACAAAAAGATCTTTTAGCTGCTATTAAGGCTTTACGATATTTTTTTTTTCGTAGATTATAATTATTATAAGTTTCATCCATTCTGTTACGTTCCCATATTTCATAAAGAGCCCTAATTTCATGTTTTATACGCAAGAGAGTAGGTGTTATTCATTTATATTTATTAGTATGGTTAGTTAATTTCTTTCTTTTTATTTTTATAATCGGGAAAGCAATTTCAAAATTATGCTTGATTTTAGATTCTATTCTATTATATAGTTCATTTGCATCTGTGCTTGTATACACGTCCCACCAAAATTCATTACAAAGCAAATATCGAAAATATTTTACACTCCCGTCGTTGTAGTTTATAAATATTTCGTAACTAGTAATTTTTTTATCATCATTTGCGGAACACTTTCTGTCCGCTTCGTTTAAATTTATGTTTAATCTATCTTTTAAAATTTAGTTTTAAATCCCCTACCACAATTGGCGTATATTTACTTTCCCGATAAAAATCAAGTATTGTTGCAAGGTTATCAATTAAGCATTGTACATTACTGTTTTGCGATCTATATATACAAATTACTACAACGTTTATGTCTTAGACTTCCACAATACTACTCTCGAATTCTTTTTCTGCATTCAGTTGAGTGACCCTTGTACAAGCTTTCACCTTGAGACCTATCCTTGCAAAAATTAACGTCCCTCCCCTAATTGTAATATTTCTACAATAACTACTCACTAAAATGTAATTTTGTAAGATTAAAAAGGCTAAGTCATTTTTTTTAAACTAATGCTCAGTCACACAAAGTCAACATCTTTAAGTTCATTTGCTAGAAGTACTTTTAATTTTAATTGTTTACCTATAATGAAACCTTCTACGTTTTGGTGAAAAGTAGTTACCATTTTATTCCTATTAACATTATGAAACCTTCTCATATATGATAGTTGTGTAGGTTCTTTCAAAAAAGTAGGCTTGTCAGTAAAGCTAAGAGTGGACCAACGCATATTGATGACCTGTGTTCCCGATGGAGGGCGGCTCGAACTTGTGTTTTATTTTCTAGTGGCTTTCCGGATTCTTTTGATCACATAGTGTAAGTTAGTATCTATGACACACACAAAAATTGAAAATATACACACAAATTGGTTGTTGGACCAGCGGGAAATTAAACTGTTGTCTTACGATTGCGATCGATCGAGATCAGTACCAGATGACACGCAAAGCATGTGTGCAAGTCGCCTGGGTAACTTTGTTGATAAAGTACCAGACTGACGATCGGAAAAATTGGAGTTTGATTTCCAGTTATACCGGTGATCAATCTTCTTGGTGTCATTTTCAAGATAAAAATAATAAAAGTGCTACGATGACGTAGAAAACTATCACATGAGCGCAACTAATCAGGAAACGCAACTAATTAGCTGCAAGTAGGAGTCGTCCTTAAAACTTTATTTGATTGCAGTAAATAGTGACGAAAGTTCGTCTTATTTGTTCCAAAATAGAATTCGCTAAAGAAAAGATAACCTTTCTTGCAAAACAACTCGCTTTGGCTCTTTAAAAAGTGGGATATGAAAAATGTTATTTAAAAAATCCTGAAGGTTGCTCGACCTTTGATGTCTTACTCAGGATAGAACAGTCACATTTTTCTCCACCTCAATACTTTCCGTAAGGAAACTTTGTCTTCAAAAGAGCAACTCTTGCACTTTTCAGTATTGAGCCAACCTGAATTTTCTATATTAAAAAAAAAAAAAAAAAAACTTATAAAAAGGGAGAAAGTAAACTTGGGTTCACTTTCTTTCTTTGAAGCGTGGTCCTTGAGAGATCGACATAGTGATTGATTTTTAAATTACACACGAGATCAAGAATTCATCAGAAGCAACGCTTATACAAAGATGATTTGGGTTAGAGGATGAATAAGTAATAGGACGAGAATTAGGGGGGGAAAAGCCGAAGAAGAAATCAATGCGGGAATTAGTTGACTATGTTTTCACCAAACAAGAAGATACGTCTTTCCGAGCTTTCAGGATGAAAAGAAAAAAAATATCGGTGGGTGAAGAGGGGAGGGGAATAGAAAACGACCAGAGATAATGATCTTCCAACAGAAAGGTCAAAATGAAAATATAGCAGGAGGAATCGAACTGTGGTATTTGGGTTTAAAAGGAAAAGTCTAGCAGCTTGGATGAAGGTTAATCTCCACAAAGAAATGTCAGAAAAAGGATGAAAATTACTTCTCTTTTTTTATCTTTTGATATTACTTGGGAAAAAGGACTTAAAAATCTCATGGTATTTAAAATACCATCTTTTGATGTAATGTATACTAATCTTTAAATACCTTCTAATTGAGGGCAGGAGAATTAAATATAATTCTTCCTAATGAGTTTTAGATAATTATCTAAATTTTCACCGTCTATGATTCTTTTTAACTCCAGATATTCAAGTAAGATTATGATAGTATCATCAGATTTTTTTTTCCTTTGAGGTATTAAACTGATTTCTTCTATAATATCATTTACTTCTACCGTACCATTGTCCCTTCATGAGCAACTTCCAGAATAATTTTCACGAAATCCAATTAGAATCAATGATTGTGATGACCTTCTTTTTGATGGCAACTCTGAGAGAAAAACATATTTTCTTGATTAACCTATCAACTCTAAACGTCTCTTGGTGAAAAAAAATTATAATGAAACAGTATGATTGAATGTATTTCCAAGTTCTCTTCCGAATTTTGATAAAATTTAATAAAAACCATTTCCATTTTGAAGTGGATGGGTTATAATGACTCCACTAAAGTTAACACAGCGATTAGTATGCACTCGTTACAGTGTTGCATATTATCTGTATCTCTCGCGCTTACTCTACGGACATTGCAATTTTTCATACTCCTTTTCAAGAATCCATCTAAATTTCTTCTAATTGGTTCGTAATCTAACAATCTTTAGGTTCTTGGCCAAAGACTGTCACACTAGATCGACGCTGTGTAAAGTATTAGATATTAAGATATGGTTTGTGGATGTATTACTAGCTGTTGGAAGATTTCAGGTTAGTTTCAAGTTTACGTAAATTGAAATATTATGCAAAAAGATAGTTGTTTTCAAACAAATAACCCTATCGTGTTGGGTGACAGCAAAGCATCTTTTTACTAATTGCTGAATGTTATAATCCTATGTTGCCTTTAGTCTTTAGGAATTAAATTTTAATTAAGTGCTTTAGGTATCTAAAGCTCAGGTCGGGATAGGGGAAGGGAAAGGATTCGGGAAAGTGTCGGCCAGGGCCCATGTTGAAGGTGCCATCCCGGCATTTGCCTGCTGTGACAGGAAAAACCTCAGTCAGGATGGCCGGTCACTGGAATCGAACCCACGGCCTCCCGAATTCCACGCCAACGCTCTACCACTGAGTTACGGCGGCTCGGTTTGACTCTTTAGGGTTTGAGTCAAAACACCGTAAACAACACAGTTTGTGTACGTCCTATAGCATTTACAAGTAATGGCCCTGAGGAAATAACCAAGTGATTTAAACAGAGCTGATGGGAGTCCGATGGTGCCAGATCAAGGCTGTAAGATAGATGCAAAGAACTTCAATTACACGCAGATTCAGCTTTTTTCTCTTTGCTATGGGTAAAATTTTATTATCTTGCTGTGCACTCGATTTCTTAATTCAATTTAATTTGTATTTGTTGGATGTAACGGCAACAGTCGTTGATCTTTCAACGGGACTCATAAGAATCTGAACGTGCTATTAAACGTAAGGATCATTTTCATAAAATCGTATACACAGAGTGGAGTGGCCATTTGTACAGTAAGCTATTACGCAGGTGCACACTGCTTGATCGTCACGACCTCTTTACAGAATATTGTTAAACAGCCATTTTGTGTCCTGAAATACGATTTTCTATTGCGCACTTTAGAATAAAATTCCTATTACTTAATGATTTAACCTTCTTACAAAATTTTATACATGGTAATCATTTTCTTAAACTTAAGCACAATAGGGTTGGGTTTGCACATTGAATATGTCTAGAGTTGATGCAGGGTTTATTTTTTGAAACTCCATGTAAGTTATTAATTAAAAATTGCAAGTCCAGATAACTTGCCCTATTAGAAACGAAGAAGATAATTCTGGTGTAAGCTAAGTTTGAAGAAGAGCAGAAGTATATATAAGTTTCATTAGAAATATCAAAGTACCGCAGAATACTATAACTTTCTGAATCCTCTGTTTACTGACTGAAAGTGCAAATCTTATAGCCTCCTGATAATATACATTTTCCGTGTTGAGTTCAGAAAGTAAATCTAAAATATGTTAATGTTTACATAATACGCACAATTGCAAACTTTTATACTGTATTTAGGTTTCAATAATCGTACCTTCGTCAGTGTGTCATGGAGTAGTCCCCTATTTATTTTTTTAGGAAAATGTACTCTTTCAAGTCTTTATAAATTTAATTTATGTATAATTTGGCTTGACTATTATATAAATATTATACTTTTTATATAATTAGTATATTATTTTTATAATATACTTTTTAGACTAGTTCAATTAATTGATATATTTGGCCGAGGAAATAGAATGTTTAAATTGATGTTTCTTGTAAGTTTACTATTAGAGATTAGTGCGGATATGGCTATAGATTATTCGATGTGAAATTGTTACTTATCTTCAATACTTAGGAAGTGTAATGCAACTCATCTTAATACAGGCCTATCATAACTACCTACGTACACACGCGGAAAAACCGTTACAAATTCCAGAGCAGAAGGTTGTCAGCTGTAGGTTCTAATCTTGTTATAGATGGCGGTATGATATATAAAGCGCGTATGTAATTCACCATTCACACTTAATGCAAAAAGTTATTTCAATAAACGCTGAGAATGTAAATCTAGAGTCGCTTTTCGTAGTGACAAGTATAAGACCAGGAGTAAGAATTTTTTTTTTTTTAGATTCGCCTTATATTATTATTAGAAAATGTATACATTGTTGTAGGAAAGCTTGCTTAACAAATCTTAAAGTACATCTTCATATAGTTGCCACTATTATTGAGACACAGTTAGGCGCACCTTTTCGTATAAGATCACAGAATTTTCTAATCTGTGAGCGTAGGTATCTAGCTCCCGTGCTCCAGTGATTATTGTCACAGACTGATACTGGGAAGATAAACAGTTTGGAGTTCTGTTGCTATCCATCCTGACTTAAGGGTTTGCACGGTTATCTCAGCTTCAACAAATGAAACACAGGTAGTACTTAAAATAAGGTCCTAGTTACTACCTTCATCCTTTTTCTCGAAAGAATGTTCCCAGATGAACGAGTTTTGTTTTGTTTGAATGTTAATTTTAATTTTAATTTATAAGGCCTTTACGCAACTTTGGCTCAGGCCGGATTGATGATGGGATGATAGGTGGAATGAATAAAGTGGGAGGAAATGGGAGAACCTCGAGAAAACTTACGAACACGGTGTTTGTTCATCACAAAGCCCAAATGGTGCGAAAATGGTTATTTTCTTTAAATCGCTATTATTTAGATTCTAGACAAGTTTGTGTGATTCTAAGCATAGAACCAGTTCACGTAAAACTACTTCGTTCTACCTCATTTAACATTTCCTTACCAATTTTGTTTGAGCTCGGGGCCACGCGCGAAGAAAGCGTGCTAAACATTTCCTGAAGCGAGACACTCATCATTCAAACTTTCGACAAGCTTAGACCACAGCTGCCTATTCAGATAACATAGTAATATGAATTATTAGAATCTTTTTCATGCATTCTTTAAGTAATCATTGACGTCAATACGAGAAACTAATTAAAGCGTAAGTAGAAATGAAAGACCATATGCAATCAAGTCCTGCCCTGCAATACTAAACAAGGGCGCTTCCTTTGCGCATCCATGTTCTCACCTCCTTCTATATATATAATTTCACAAAATATTCATTCAATCGTTTTAAAATATGTTTCACACATGGTAAAAGGTCTACATATTGCACGAAATTACGTCTGTGACGTACCAATAGATAGAGGCAAGGTAACACGAATGTGAAAGGAACACATTGATGATGGAAGAAAGTATGCGCAAATGATTCTTTATTTCTGAATTACCCTCGTACTAAATTCCACTTAGAAATGGATCCAAAGTCATATTTATGTGAATAAATTCATGGTGGATTCTATGTCATCCTTTAGATTCTAGAAGACCTGACTTATAAAATATATGAATATCACACCATTGAAATACATATCACACCAAAGAAAAGTCGTCATTAGAGCATTTTTTCCTCTCGATATTTGCTTCGTTCAAGCAGAGTTGAAAAAATCACGATCATTTAAAAAAAATAAAATGTTGATTTTTTATATAAATCGATTTATTTTATTTTTTAAAAAACCTGATTAAAAAGCTTGCAGCACTAAAAAATCTACTAAGTTTTTTTTTTCAGATTCCTTAACCAGTAAAAACTAAAGTAAAATTAATGAATATGGGATGTTCGATACGGAAGATACCATGGAAAATAGGCAATTACAACATGTAATAATTTTGAAATGGAAAGAAGGTATGGCGTTACAAAGGGAAGTTAACATGTAGGAAACTTCTACGTTACTTTCGTCGATACACGATGAACGGAGTGGTTTCAGAGAGATATACAGTATACCTTAATTAAGTTCGAAAAAGAAACAAATTTATCATGTTTCTACGCATAAGCTTTCCTTCTAAATTGGCGTCTGTGTCTTCCTTTCCTCCTAAGCAATTGCAAATTTTATAATCGCAATTGCCTCTTTACTCCAGGCTACATCTTCCTAACAAAATATTCTAAGATTTTACTAAGATAAATTTTAGTTCATTCCACTTAGAGTTTACAGCTCTCAAGATTGTACTATCAATTTGGGAACACCCCGTGACAATATTCCACAAAGCATAAGAGTTATTTTGGAGCCGCGGTTGTTCAGTGGTAGAGCCCTCACCTCTGGTCCATAGGGTCCCCGATTCGATTCAGACTCGTGCCATGTGGGCTTTGTGGTGAATAAAAGCCGTGTGCGTGGGTTTTCTAAGGGTTCTCTAGTTTCCTCCCACATTCCTCATTCCACCAGTTCTCCCACCATCATCCACTTGATCTGATTCAAAGTTGCATAAAACACTTACATGAAATTTAATTCAACGAGAGCTATTTAATGCTGTCAAATCAACAGTGGATACGCAGCTTTGCATTTTCACCCTTCAGCATACACATAAGTAAACTATAATGCCATTGAGTACAAATTGCTTTTGAGCAATTTGTGAAGAAAACAAATAATTTGATACAAATAAAAATACACTAAGTAGGTAATGTTACGAAACAACAATTTTTGTTTTGTAAACAAAAACTGGATTTTCTGTTTTCTGTGAGTTCGTTTTCATATGTATTACAAAATAAATATATCTATAATACAAATATTAAACTTATAATGAGAATTAGGTTCGTACGTTCTCTTTTCAAATTTCGCCAATAAAAATGAACCAATAGAATAGTTAATGTCGATCACTTTGGTTTCGATTTTCATCATAAGAGCCTATCATCTCATAAGGACTAAAAGGTAAATTTAAAGTTTACATATGATTCAAATCACAGAATGATTAAAAAATAATGCACTTTATTTCTACTTTTTTTTAAATGATTTATATTAGTGACTTTTTTTAAATCATCTGATTTAAATCGCGAATTAAATCAGGATTTAAATAACTTTGATTTAAATAAATCAACCCTGCTTCCAAGGTACACTCATGCACATTTTTTTCGCATGCCTTTATTTGGCAGTTTTTGACATAAAATTTTACTCCTTCGATTCTGGTGTTTGGTTGATTATTTTACTTGTAAAGAATGTAAAAACAAATACTTCCTGAAATTTTGTCACAAAAATATTAATAAATCATGAAACTATAACGAAAAACAGAATCATGAAGAAATGATTGAAAAATATTGTCCAAAACTGTGAAACTTGGCAACATAGGGAAATTGACAGGAAAGAAGGGATAGTTCTCTTCGCTCTATGAAACAGTGTATATCTTTTGTATTACCAGCACCTGCGATTACAGACAATGTTCTTTCAAATAAAACATTACACAAGCAAAAGTTACGGATACAACACATGCATTGCATAATCATGTAGTAGAAACTATTACTGTATATCCCCGAGAAGGCGAGAAGAAAGACACAAGATTGGTTTGAAATTTCGAAATGAAGACTGTCATTCAATGCTGTGCTAATAAACGCTGATGAAAGTGCGATAGAGCAGCGCATTCTGTGGCGTAGTGGTTAAGGCTGGCGACCCTGAACTAAAGGCTTGTCAGTTCGAGTCGCCGCTAACTCCTGAACATTTTTTTCGAATGCAAAACGGCGTGATTAACTCTCTTAAATTATATTATCCTTAGTATTAACTGACTGTTTATAGAACGATTTGTATTACGTTACGAGAGAGGGAAAACAATCAGAAAAGCGAACTTACTGTCTGCTAGTGTCAATGAAGCAAGAGAAATATGCAGGTAAATGTATTCTCTCCATGAATATATTGAATTGAATTTTATTGATGGCGTATAGGCCTCTATAGTAGGGTGACCAGCCGTCATGTTTTACTCAGGGTTTTCCAGTCACACCAGAAAAATACCGGGATGGGAACTTCAACACAGACCCTGGTCGACACCTTCCCGAATCCTCCCTTCCCTATCCCGGTCTGAGCCTTAGATGCCTAAAGCCCGTAAATAAAATTCAATTAATTTTTAAATTCTTGTTTTTGCTCAACTGATTCCCAACAATTGCTTGACAGGAGACAGTAAATAAGAAGAACGCAACACGGCATCATGCTTTATGTTGTCTTAGTAGTTTCTGAGTTGAAAGTTGTCGAGAGACGGACAGAATGTATAAATATTCACTGTACTTGCCGCTTAAGCCTGAAACGGATCCCCTCTATTACCATTGCTTTAAATGATTCTTTTATTTAACTTCAAGTGTATTTTAAAGGATGGACTTGTTTGTTTCAAAAAAGATTAAGAAAATTAAATGTTGAATGGAATACTTTTAAGCCCAAACGTTTGGTTTTGTTGAAATATTATTATCTGGTTCAGTATCATACTCAAATCCTCGATAAAGACATTACACATGATATTTTTCTTCTTCACAACTGTCTAAAATAGTTTTGTGTTAAAGGATATTTAATATTATTTCGTTGCTGTTAAACAAGAAATTCACCAATGAACATCACAAAATTTTACAAATTACCTTCATCCATAATTTCTCTTCAATTTCCGTTATACAGTATCTTTATTAGTAGTTTTTGGAGCACCGAATTTAAAATCGGCAACATGACTCATACCGTCTCGAATCACAGAAAATAGGCTTCTCTTAATATTGGCGTATTATTATCCATTTCAACGCGAGTGGGGAATAGGAAAAAAGCCGCAACGCATCTGTAGCCTAATCTAGGCTTGAGCAGGCACAGTAGACTCGCTGCTTTGTTAACAACACAATCTGATAATCCGTGACGTAATTTCGTGTTGAGAGGCCCACAGCAAAAGACGCGGAGCTGTTAGTTCGACCCTTCAACGGCCAATTCCTGTCTAGATGAATATCACGACTAATGATCGAATCCCAGCACATTCGTTTACTTTTTACTCGTTAAAGATTTCTTTTACTATTATCTTAGTTCTCATGTTTCGTTTTGAATGAGCAATTAGCGTGTTTTATACCTTTAGGTGTATTTTTCATTTTATGTTTTCTTGATTTAGCAAATTAGAAAGCATACATGAATCTTGTGTATTCCTCAGACTAGGCTTCGCCTCACTTATTTAGCATTTATCATTTGGTTTTATATGTTTCACCGCAAAGTATGATGAAGTATACAAGCATGTTATGCAGGATGAATAAAAAAAATCGCTCCCATGTAGATAAATTCCGTGATAAATTCGCTCCCATTCCCTGATAAATTCTGAGGCATAAGCTCTCTTTGGAAAACTTTCCTACGATACGTAATTTTCGAGTAATTAAAAGGCAGTAGAGTTAAAGCGACCGTCCTGTAAAACGTGTAGCCCTAATATTATATAGACCAGAGGCGAAGCTCCCGGCAGTGTAACAGTAGATGAAGGTATAGACTGCTGTCCTGTAAAATCTCAGACGTGGGTCTCAGTCAGTGGCATCATTTAAGTTTTTGCTTGGGGGGCGGGAGAGATAATTTAGGAAAGACCTAAAATGCTATATCGCTTGGCTCATTCCACCTATTTACAAGCGTAGTTCCTGCATATACGTAATCAGTGATTCCGCCAGACCCCTTCTCTGTGTCTGTGTGGGTGTCAGTCACCCTCCATATTCTCGAGAGCGCCCCAACTGAAAAATTATGGTAAAAAATCGACAGAAAACGTGCAAAACACCACTTACACTCTATCAATTTTGACTTCACCCCCCATGTAATTGACATGCACCTCTTTGCTGTTAATATGATATAGTTAAAAACAAGTAACACTCATATCTTATATAAAAAATAAGGAAATTTTAATTGTTAACTATTTGAAAAGTGTTATTCAGAGCAGATGAAAAGCTCTAATGTATAAAAGGGTAACGTCTTGGCTTCATTTTCGCAATAATTAACAAGATCGTCAATATAATTTTTTTTAACAGCTTTCCGCTCCACAGTCAAATCAACAACGAGGCGAGACGAGTGGATCATCGGAAACTGATGACCGGATGTAATTTTTCAGTCTCTTTAGAACAGAAAAAAAAAATCATTCGTTAGGGGCAGTGGTGATCGGTAGTAACAAATATTCCCAATGATAAGATTAAATAGTCGATTATAGCAGCATTCTATACTGTGAATATATCATATTGAGCTCAGTGTCTTGAGGTCAACACCACTAAACAATGGGGATTCAAGTCCGGCTAGAGGTAGAAATCTTGCATCTACTAATATTGAGGCACGCTATTAAAAGGAAGACAATCAGTAAATAAATTCTCATCGAAATAAGAAAAATAGCCTAGTCTTGTTGTGGGTAACAAAAACTCCACAAAACCTTAACCAACTAACGACATTTTTCTGCATGATGTAACAGTCAAAGTAAACATTATGGTGGCAAGCCTCTTATACTGATGTGATCCCACTACCTGAATAAAAACTGGATCTATAGATTGGAATGTGCCCTCAAAACTATTTATACATTGAACCCACGAAACTCAGGAAACCAAAGCAAAGACAATAGCATTGGACTTCCTCTGAACAGAACAAAATGTTCAGCTATCACGAAGAGGGAAGATAAAATTTATGAACAAATTTTAAAACGCAAAGGTCTCCATTAAGGTCACCACACCATTTCAAGAAAACCAGAACTTGTCAGACAAACGAAATTCAACTTCCAAGACACGTAATACCCCACAATGATTCACCTTCAAAAATGAAATGTTCTCAAACCTAAACAGATTCTAAAACTTAAAATTACTTTACAAATTAATATAAAGAAAACGCTCTAATCTGACCAACAATATATATGAGCTCCTGCGTAGCCTAGTCGGTAGCGCGCTCGACTTCAATGCGAGCGGTCCCGGGTTCGATTCCCGATGGGGGCTCAAATATTTCGGTGTTGACCCAGCATCGTGAGGACAATTGGGGAGCTGCAGTGAATAAAATACAGTGGCGATCACAGTGAGAGCTTCGGCTCTCCTCTCCCAACCCGTCTGGTCAGCGTGGGAGCAGTAGACCAACTCCTCCCTTCGGGGAGAGGCCTCATCCACTAGTGGATTGAATATGGCTGTGATCTATTATTATTATTATATATATATATGTGTGTGTGTGAGCTCCTGCGTAGCCTAGTCGGTAGCGCGCTCGACTTCAGTGCGAGCGGTCCCGGGTTCGATTCCCGGTGGGGGCTCAAAAATTTCGGTGTTGACCCAGCATCGTGAGGACAATTGGGGAGCTGCTGTGAATAAAAGACAGTGGCGATCACAGTGAGAGCTTCGGCTCTCCTCTCCCAACCCGTCTGGTCAGCGTGGGAGCAGTAGACCAACTCCTCCCTTCGGGGAGAGGCCTCATCCACTAGTGGATTGAATATGGCTGTGATTTATTATTTATTATATGTGTGTGTGTGTATATATATACATGGATATATACAGTGTAACTCGTTTATAACGACATCGGTTATAGCGACAACTCGCCTACAGCGTCATGTTCTCTGTAGTACCAACATATTCCTCGTAAGGAATGTGTTTTTAACCTCGCTTAAAGCGACAATCATAAATGCGTCAACCTCGCATCTAACGTCATTTTAAACCACAGTTTAGAGTACGGTTTTCCAAGAACCTGTTTGTCTCGTCTCTTCGGGGCTATTTTTCTCGACGACAAATCGCTTTAGTCATAAATCATCATTTCCGACCCACTGTTCAGCTGCGAAAGAAAGGAAAATCATATTGCCAAACTTTAAATAAAAGAAATCAACTTTCCTTCTCCCCTTTGATCTCCTTGACAGACCATTCCTTCTTATTTTTAAACAGCACTGCTGGGTTTCACTATGAGTACCTGGGCACGGGGGAGAGAGGGGCGCTTGAAATAAGGTAACACTGGAAACAAAGACAGAGGGCACGCGCTACACTGATGAGAGGGTTGCGGTAGGCTAACAGTAAGGAATAGTGTTTTTCAACTCTATTGCTGTTTGATCTTGCAAACTCGAGGCTGTGTCCAGAGTTTCTTTGCCCTCCCCCTTTCTGTCAATGACCTTCGGAAAATGTTACAGGGAAGCTCCACACATCATGGTTAGTTATCCTCGGAGGGTCAGTAGTATACCTTTGCTATCTTAAATGTTCAGCATAGCTAGAAAAAAGTAAAAAACTTGGGAAGAAACAGTATGTGAAATTGAGAATGGAAGATGTAAAGCTGATTTTTGTCGTGTATTTAGTCAGATTAATTTTACTGTTCCGTGGAATTTAATACAGTACTCTATTTTACGTTATGTCATCTTTTACTTTCTTACAAGGCTGAACTTAAAAATAAAGTACAGTACTTTATATCGACTTTGCACTGTTAATGCCAGGTTTTCAAGTGAATACAATATAAACCAGGCCTAATTAAATTTGTTCTGCATACTTTTCCATCTTACTCGACTGATAGCATATAACTCCGTTACAACGACACTCGGTTATAACGACACTATTTTTCAGGTCCCTTCGATGTCATTATAACCGAGTTCTACTGTATATATATATATACCCAGTCCAACCAATATATATACATCCAAGGCGAAATATAAAAACGCACAGGGTTAAAACTGACCCGAGAAGATATACCGCTTAGGCAGTACTCTGCCAATATTGATAAACAGCTACTACTTGCTATACTTGGCACAACAAGTGGCAATACTTCAAACGAAAAGAGTAGCTATTATAAAAAATAAACAAGACTTTTCTATATAGGACTTGGATGACGCAAGCTGTCTTGTCGTCTGGCAATTCTACAAACTGATCTCGGTCACATCCCGAACCAAACGACTCAGAAGTGCCCATGAAAGAAAACACAAAAAGGGATCTACTAATGCTCATATTATAATAATTCTCAAAAACATTCTAAAAAAGCACAGTGCTGTGGCTTACGCTGTTGCTTACTACACACACTTAAACGTAATAAGTGCGTACAAAATTATTAAGGCAAAAGCTAGATATCCTCAACCGAACAGAGTCAATAATTTTAAGAATTTCAATTTGTTACTCACAATGCACTGTTCCCCATGTATTAATAAATAACGTTCTTAAAAATATTCAATTTCGCTTTATCTTACCATTTTAATAAAAAATATTTGTGTTCTCGCGGAAGCACCGGACAGGCAAGCAATTTCTAGGCATACTAGTGTGCCAGCGAACGCCCTTTGAGAACCATTGTTATGATAAATCTAGTCAGTGTTGCACAGGCATCGCACAGAGTATCGCAGTGATCCAATCGTAACTTCATGCAGACGTAACGCAGAATTTTTCTTGAGCTGAAGTAATATGAAAGGAAAAGAGTACATAAACGTCTTTACAGAAGACAAAGATAAACGTCCGACATAAAAACGCAATATAAGTAAAACTGAAAACACTTTTTTTCATTTAAGATTTTTTGTACGAGGACGGCGCCAAATTAATTACTATAAGAGACAATTAAATTGCGGTAACCCACATTGCATAGCGCGTTACAAGTAGTTATTTTAGCTATAAATTTAGTTTCGAACTCTTACAAAAAATAGGAATTGAAGAAATAGTATTTTTCATTACTTTGCAGTGTGTTTTTATGTCGGTTTAATTTGTACTTTTTCAGAATTTTTATACGTTTTATTGCGTTTATATTCTCGAACTCAGAAGGGGGCAATGAATGTTGCCTAAATGACGCCTCTGCACTCAGTGGAATTATATTTTAATTCAGGCAATTAGTAGATAGAAAAAGTTATCGTCTTACCTTCCGATACTGAACGAAGGTCTGAAAATTGGTATACAGGTAGCCTATAGTCTTCCTGTCACATATTCGAAGAAGTCTCGCTGTTAGACCATTAGGTGTTATACGCTTTACATTGTTGCCAACCAACAAAATTTTCCCTTTATTTAGCTGACACCAAAACATCGAAATCTTAAAACTTCAGATCGTAACCAAACTTTGTATATCGATAGAGTAACAAAAACCCATTTTTTTTTCTTGAACCTGCCCTTCAATAGGAAAGGTTAATTAATGAGAGAGATCTGACATGCCGACAATAGTAGAAGGATTACTATAAACGTTCCTTCCAGCTGCTCTGGTGGAACAAAAGGTAGAGCGTTAGCTTACACTGTAAAAAAAAAAAAACACTTTCTTACACTTTCAGGGCACTTTCAAAAGCGGGAATCTGTTTTAAGAGTGTACGAATTATGTAAAAAAATGCTGTGAAAGTGTTCGAATGTGTTCCAAGCAAAATTGTAATAATTTGTATATACTTTTTCAGCACCTTTAAAGCACTATTTTTCTTAGTGCAGAATGTGAACATTTTTTTAGCACAAACGAGACACAATATCTGGTATACTTTATTCTCACCTACTGTACATATTTGTACACTTTTGTACACTTTTTTACGTTAACTATATTTTGTAATTATCTAAGTCCATACATTATACGCCAGAAAGAGTTCACATTAAACTCTATATAATTTGTATTTGTGTCTCGTCATATTTTTTCAAGAAAAGCAGGGACTAACATAATTTTCAGTTGTATGACTTATTTATGCTCATGAAACGTTTTTTTAAATCCAGCCTTGAGGATGACTTTAATGCTTTACGTACTAAGTTTACGTATTAATCGGTCAAGCCTTCAGTTGAGGTACCACCCTGACATTCACCTTGTGGGACTGAAGAAACCCCTTGAAAACTTCAGGCCAAATTGCCGGCAGTATGAGAGCACCAAATTCCATTCCGAAGTGAGAAAAATTAAGATGCCTCCGTACCAACGTTGCTTCTTGTGTGTGTGAGGTTTCATATGTTTAAGGATCTGTACAAATGAAAAGCAATAACGAAATTTCGGAAAACGCCCAGTATTATTTGCGTATGTGAATAAAATGAACTGTCTGAGATTTTGACATTATCTATGAGAAATTAGAATACGCGTAATTTACGACTTTATACGCCTATGCAATTTCGGGTTTCTAATTTCTTAGCAAAAATAAACAGTGAAAATATCAGGCAGTTCATTTCATTCACATTCACAAGTATTATTGGGCTCGCTTTCGAAAATTTCATTATTTCTTGTCATTTGTTCAGCAATATAAAAATATTAGAACACACAGACGCAGCGTTGGTACGGAGGCCTCATAATCACGGCAGCTGTATTATTATGATTATTATTAAAACATTATCTTTTTCGTGCCTCTTAAAACTAAAGGTAAAAAAAAAACGTTTTCTTCCATGTAATATTGAATGGTGAAATATTCAAATACACTTGTTATATGCGCAATGTGTGTGTAAAAAAAAAGTCTATTTCTTTCGAAACTGGTTTGGATTATTGATTTTTTAATGCGCCACTTTCTTACCCTGTTTTGATTTAGATAATATTCTATACACAGGTGTTTCATGTATCGTTGCCAGGACTACTGTTTTAACACTAGATTTCCTTTTTGCACTGTCTACACTTTTCACGGGGTTCTCCCGGTTCCTTCCACTTTCTTCATTCCACAAAGTTTCTCATCATCCTTCCTTCGGCCTGAGCCAAAGTTTCCTCAAGGTCGAAAATAAGAATTCAGTTCCTCCTACTTACTTCTCGAATTTAATTCATTCATCTCTGCATGGTTCTGACCGTGATAGTGTAGAGGAAAGGGTGCAGGCCGTAGTTAAGGATACTTTATCAGCATTTGTCTGGTGCGTCTCAGGAAAACATTGGAAATCCTTAATTAGGGTGGTTGGCTTCTGGTATTGAACCCAGGGCTTCCGAAAAGCGAAACCAACGCGTTGCGATGTTTTACTACTTGCCGATGTTTTTTCTACTTCCAGGCTTGCGTTCAAATACTAATTGGAACTCAAACAATAATCGACATCTTTAATATCACGTTAATATTCATTAAATACTTTATTATTTAATAGAAACATTGCTTTAAAAATAATTTGCTATTGAATTTTATGTATTTAAGGCCTTTAGGCATCTAAGGCTCAAGGCGGGATAGGGAAGGGGAAAGGATTTGTCAGGGCCTATGTTGAAGGTGTCATTCCGGCCTTTGCCTGGTGTGACTGAGGAAAAACCTGGAAAGACCTCAGTCATGATGGTCGTCCACTGGGATCGAACCCATGACCTCCCGAATGCTACGCCAGCGCTATAATATATATTTTTTTTAATTTGACCTAAGCGGCTTTATTATGTAATGTTCTCAACTGTTCAAAACTGTGTTGTATGTATTGTTAAAACATACTCACAAACTTCCATGCCCGAGGCAGGATTCGAGCCCACGATCTTAGGTCGGTAGACTATCGCACTAGTCACTCAGCAATCTGGACCGACATACCACTGAGCTACAGCGGCTCGTTAAGGGCTCATTTTCATGAAAGCTTGCTTTGTTTGCGATTTAGGTGAATAGCCAATTGAAACACGTGGTGTTTTGTGGTGTGTTTATTACATGTTGTAACGTGTCTTTCAATTGTCTATTCACCCAAATCGCAAGCAAAGCAAGCAACGCAAACGTATTTGAAAATCAGCCCTAAGAATTTGCTATTGTCTCCTGGTGTTAAATAGAATATCTCTCTGTTGTTTTTGTCTGTTTTTTCAAATGTTGTACTGGCAACACAGGTAATCTGTTATCTTTTACGACGAGACTTACATTCACTGCGCCATCTAGTTTATCTTTTTTCACCTGTACAGAATAAATGCACAACGAGAGGAGTGAAATAAAGAGTAAAATAAGGTAAGTTAACTTCATACTATGTAGTTGAATACTTTAATATATTTATTTTATGTAGGCCTTAATATTATGTAATTATTGGGCGATCATGTAAAGAAAATAATCATTGACTTTGCGTGGACGAAGAAAATGGTGATGGAATAATTTAGTTCCCGGGGTGGGTCTGATTCAAATATGGGTAAAGACCTAAAAATATTCTAAGCTGTCTTTTATGGCAGTAGAAACAAAGCATAATTTTTGTCCCTAACTTAAGCTTATATCTTTAGGAGATAAATATTCCCTGAGATGGTGTTCAACATTCAAAGAGCTGCCCACGTATTCAATACAGCGAATGAGTTTGTAGTGTCGCTTTTGTCCACTCCTAGAGAATTTGTAACTTTGAAGTTGCTAGTTTTTAGGAGCGACGTATTGATGGGTGGCCCGGTAATCCAACTGCTAGATATACTGCAGGGTTCAATTCTGTAAACTTACATTTCTTTTTTCCTACATAAGTAAGAACATTAGCAGAGTTAAATAATTATTATCTCGTTACGATTATTATTACTAAATTTGCGAGACGACCGAGGAAAGCATTTTGTCATAATGCGCAGGTGTGAAGGGATAAGGTCGGGAGGGGGTAAGGAAAAGGACGGAGTGTGGGTGCTGAAAGTCATGAGCCTAGGGCGCCTAGATGCATAAATCCGGCCTTGGCTTTAACTTGAAATCTTTATTTTTTTTTTTTTTTTTTTTAGTTTTCAAATTGGTTTGGATGACGAAGCATTTTTTGACCATCTTTTCCTTGTTTTAATTTCTTCTTGTTCCTAAGATATTGACCTATGATATTATTGATAAAATGTTAGGTGTTCTTCGCGAAAGCAGGTCCTGACTCACAAGGTCGCAGAACAAAGTGAACCAATGGTAGTTTGCCATCCCCTTCCATCGAATAAAAATAACTTTCTAAGGACGGGGCCTTCAGCTCATTGTGGGCTCCAAACCACTTCTGTTCCCGCTGATAATCGAGCCTGGGATTCCGTGATTGCACTCAAGTACAAAAGATACTGTGATATTAAGTGCACAAAAGATACAAGGTGAATTAAAATTCACTATCTCAAGAAAAAAGGGTCGGAGATCGAAGAAAATAGTTCATAGTTTGTTTCATATATCTTGATTGATGAGACTGTTTTCAATTTTGTAAGGATATAATCTTCTTCTATGGTGTTTTTGCACTATATGCCCTCAGACTCTAACGCGCACTACCGCCTAAACGAAAGGAGGAAGTGAGAAACTGACTTCAGATTTGAGTTTAGATCCTTTGATTTAGTTTGCTGCTTCTTGTAAGACTACATCCTTTTAATATCTTATTTTTGCATTATATGCACTCAGATTGTATGGCCTGCTACTGCTTAAAAGTCTGATAAAAAGAAACTGTTCTCAGATTTGTATTTAGATACTACATGGAAAGATTGTGGCGTCACCAAATTGAAAGCGATAAAGTAATTTAAGGTATCTGAACCCAATTTCAAGCAGGATGATTTGATTTAAATCAATGTGATTTAAATCATAATTTAAATAAAAATATGCGATTTTCTCAAAAACTTCTCCGGCGATTTTGTTCATATTTCATAAATAAATGTTTTAGTAATAACTACAATATTATTTTATTTAATTAATGGGAACGAGAAAGTTTAGTGCGATGGTCTGTACCTTGTATTGTACAGTCTTGTTCAAAAGATCATGGCCACTCACCTTGCTTTAAAAGGTCACATTCTGGCAACCCTAGATACAAGTTTCTAATACTTTGGCTCTGCATTATTATTATTGTAGTAGTAGCAGTTATATTTGGCCACGATTTACTGTCATTTTCAGGCTTCTTAGAGGTTTTTACACAACTACTTTTGGCACCTCTGCTCAGCGGCAGTGACTCAGTTGGAGAACATTGACTTCAAATTCGAATGACCATTGATTCGAATTCCGCCACCAGTGATTCTTAAAAAAATAGTTTTTAAGAGTTTTTTTT
>JAGDQP010003432.1:0-18050 GCA_022664845.1 Lepisma saccharinum
AGCTGGAGATAGAGAAGGGAGGTAGCTTATGTTATCTTGATATTTTAATGAGTAAAGAAGGGAGGAGACTTAAAACTCAATGGTATCAAAAAGAATGCAATGCTGGTATTTATTGTAATAAGAAAAGTAATGTGGATAAAAGCACCAAAGCAAATTTTATAAGAAATATGTTGACAAGAATTAGTAGGATTTGTAGCAAAAATGTAGAAAAGAATGTAAACGTTTTTAAGGAACAGCTATATGAGAATGGGTATAGTAAAAGGGATATCTTAAAGGCATCTGTGGTTTCTAGAGGAAGAGAAGGAGAGGAGGAAGGAAAAGAGGTGGTATGGAAAGGCATTATAGGGTTAGGAGAGGACACAGAGATTATTAAAAAGATGTTAAGAAAGCAGGGTGTAAGAGTGTACAGAAAAGGTAGTAGAAAGTTGTTGGATTTGGTCAGAAGTAAAGGAAAGGATAAAGGGAAGAAGGAGCAGAAAGGTGTCATTTATTGTATTAACTGTGAGGATTGTGATATGAAGTATATTGGAGAGACGGGTAAATTGTTGAAAGAAAGAATTAAACAACATAAAAGCGATGTGAAATATGGTAGAGATAGTAATGCTATATTCAAACATGTAAAAGAAAAAGGACATAATGTGGACTGGGAAAAAGTGATTGTGTTAGAATATGAAGATAGTATGTGGCCTAGAAAATGGAAGGAGGCCTGGTGGATAGAAAAAGAAGAAGATAAGAACTTAATGAACTGGACTAAAGGTTTTAGCATTAATAAAGAATGGAAGATTATTGTTGACAAACACAGGGATATGTATGTTAAATGAGGTGTTAGGGGCTTCTATGTTTGCTTCATGTTGATTCTCTTTTGTTAACATGGGATGTTTTATGGCGTCTCTGATTGACTGATTGTTCCAGCCAATGGGGAGGCTGCTTGATCGGGCGTCCCTGATTGGCTGCTTGTTTCGGCCAATGAGGGAGCAGGTAGATTATTGGGCATGTATTTATATGTGTGTATTTTTTGTACAGACTCAGTGTATGTCTGATGAGGATCTTGGCTAGAAGGTCGAAACGTTACATGTAATTTAATTTTTTACGAATAATATAGTCTTGTTCAGCAGTTCAGTGTTTTTTGATCTTAATTGCAAGACGTGCAACTATGTTTTGTTGTCAAGGGAATTTAATACGACAAAGGCTTGTGTCACTCTGTTTAATAGTATTGTTCGTAGTAAACTGGAATATGCGTCTATTGTATGGTCACCTTATTACAAACAGTACGATAAAAAAATTGAGTCGCATTCAAAAAAGTTTTTAAGGTATTTGTAATACAAAACAATTAATAATAGTTTCACTCAAGCAAATATGTCATACAATGAGTTATTAAATATATTTGATTATTCTTTGTTATCCGTAAGGCGTACTATTGCTTTAATGGCTTTCTTATTTAAGTTGATAAACGGTAGCATAGACGATCAAGGACTTGTGAGCCAACTAAGTTTCAATATTAAACAAACAAACCTTCGAATGAGAACTCCATTTTATATTTCAAAAGGTAGAACTGAATCATTTCTTAATTCACCTTTAATTAGAATGTGTAGAACTTATAATAATTTGTCAAAAACCAATACTGAATTAGATTTTTCGTCCTCTTACTCACTGTATATAAGTATTATTAAATCTGTTATAATCAAATAGAAGAAGTATGAATAATTATGTGCATATCATGATGAAATATTAAAACTTGCAAAACTATATGTACTGTAGATTAAGTTGCGATGCCAACATATTATTTCCTTTATATATACATTTTTTTCTTTTTTTTAAGTATATATGTGTTTTTATTTGTGTTTCATTTGTGTCTATAGGACAAATATAACATATTCAAATGTATCGCGGACATAACTTTTTTTTTTAGTTTTTTCGTTGTTTTTTTTTTTTGCTTTGTATTTTAAATATTATCCATGCTGTAGTGTCGTATGTCATGTAATGCAACTTATGTAAGCCTATTGTAATAGGGACTAATATCCTGTAATAGGTACCAAATAAGTAAATAAATAAATAAATGTTTTATGATTAAAACCGAGGTCCCCTACGTAACGTTGTTCTGCACTGGGTAACGTTTTTTGAATAGCTATTAGCTTGATATGCTTCGCAAGTAACATCCTCCATTGGGCCAATGTATATTATTATGTCGGCCACGTTGTTTTATGGTAAGTTAGAATTCCAACCATGACTCAACCAGGAAAGCACCAGATAGGCCAATTGTTTGCCAAATGTGGAAAGACTAACGAAAGGCGAACGTTACGAATAACGTGTGCACAGTTGTAATACTGGAGGGATAAATAGTACCTTAAAACATGCACTTTTCTAATGCTTGTTTCTATAACCAAAAACCAACCCACAAATGGCGTAATTTCGCTTCCATGCAATTGAGGGATTTCATCTGATTTTGACTCTAAATTTGCAGCAAAAAAGTAGCTGTCATTATAAAATTCGCGGGGCGCCAGTACTGATAAATGCAATTAAAGAAAATGTTTTATAAAAAAAGTATCATTCTTTAATATTTATTTTGTATGTTTATAACACATGTTATACAAAAGTAATAAGTATTAAACTTCCCTCCTGTATGTCACCACATTGTATGTTTGAGTTCAGAAATTGCGTATTCGACGTATCATTCTTCACGAAAACCTCCGTAGCCGAGTCAACAGCTGAGCTTGCGATCGCAAAATAGCACATTGTTAATTTAGCCATTCAGTTGCCTATCGGGCCATGTCCATTCTTGTTGGAAAGAGGGTTTATCGATTTAAATGGATCTGAAAGTAATGATCTTTCAGTTGACAAAAAGGGTTTAGACCTCGTTCAACCTACTGAACGTTCAATCTCACCATCTGTCTTGGGAAATCATGAATGTGATGGATACACAAGAGATATGAGCTAAGAAAGTTCGTTCCTGAAAGATTTATTGAAATGGACTTGGCCCGATTGGCAAATGAGCGTCTTAATTATTTTTACTGATAGTTAAATTAACAGAAAACGAAAAAAATATATTAAATGATATGAAAATGTAAAATCATTCAAAATTAAAATCTGAAATTAATCACTCACAGAAACAAAAACCTGAAGAACAAATTGGTAACGTCAAGACCAAATTCGAAGCTAAATTACTTTTGTCAGCTACGTGAGTCATAGTGCTTGCTAAAGACAGCGCCATCTAGTAATAAACGACAAACTTCTTTGAGAGATGTGAGCTCTTCTTCCCATCCCTTGGCCTAAATTGGAAGTCAATGTATTTGAATTTTGTTCAGCATTATACTGGGTTACTGCGTACGGTTCGAGGTTATCTTGGGGTTTCTTTCTCTTAATTTGATGTTTGTAAAGATTAAGAAATACATAAATACGTGATTGACTCTAAGGAGAAGCCAGGAACATCAATCTGACACATTTTTAAAGTCTTTAACTCCAAACAGTATGATTAGCATTGTCGAGTTTAAATACAGTAATTTACAAACTAATAATATACTTTACTGCAAATACAATTGGAATAGTAACTTATAGGTGAAGAACAAATGTGATTTTCTAAATGTGTTAAAGTATTTGCTTGCAAAAGAAAATAAAGAGAAAGTGATACTTGCTGAAATCGAACTCAGTATTCGTAACTTAGAAGGCGAGTTACGGGTTAATCGCTCCACCACGACAATTTTTATAGAGAGGCAGTCTCTTATCATAAATTCCAGATAATTTTTACATACTGATGTTTTATTTTTTATCATTTTATCGAATAGAGCGTATGTTACCTTCGTCTTATCTTGCATTAGTATGACCTCCACTAATGAACAGTATTCTGGAAATATGAAACAAGACACATCTATCAAAATAATACAAGTACGAATGATTGAAAGCGTAATGTGACAAGAGAGTCACCTTACATAAATTGCGTAGAACGAAAAAATATAACATGACTTTTCTAACCTAAACTATTTCCGTGAATTGTAAAATGTGTCGAAAATGCGTATAACGAGAATAATGTAATGTGAATGCTATCAAGTGACAATTCCTATCGTAATGATTCCCTTGAGCAAGTAATTCCAGTAATATGTGCATAATATATTATGTACCGATACTGTAAAAGTTTTAATAGTTAGAAAATTCGATTCCAGCGCTGCCAGCAAGTGGGATTTAATCTATTGAAATATAGTACATTCAACGTTAATATTACGTAGCGGGACTAACGTTGAATCCATAGTTTTCCAACATTTGTGTGCTACTGGGGAAGTTGGGGAGAGATGCTTGAGGTGCCGTTCGAAAGGTTTTGACTAAATTAGTTTAGGGCCCCTGCTACATTCCTGATTGGTCCCTTTTTATAAAACTTTCTTGAAAATCAATTGTTCAAACTGCTTGCATTCAGATAGACCTAGCTGCACTAACCTTCAATCATGAGCAATTTTCCGCCTCCGCCGTCGGACCACCAGCACGCGTTAGCGGACAGCCTCCATGTTGGACATTCGCCGTCTGTCCACTGGCGGATACCTGCCGTTGTTACGTGACGCGCGATTGTCGGATATCCGCCGTCACCCATTCCATTCTCGGCCGGCGCCAACTACTTGACATTTTTTTTGTTTTCTTTTCGATAACTTTTTCTACGTAATTGTAAGCAATTGCTCTCCTTTCGATCCTTTTTAAATTTATTTCCATTTAAAAACGTTCTACAACATGTTCGAAAAGTAAAGATAGATTATATATACGCAATTTGAAATCTTACAAAGTTTACAGATATGTTATAGGTTAACCTACTCAGGTTACATCTTGTTTCATTACACGCGATGCCCAAGTGTGAATGTAGCCCCATAAAATTGCGAAAATTTCAACTCGACCTGAAGACGAAAGAATAGGACACTCAGGGGAATAAATATAGGATGTAACCGAGGTCATGTTTTTTTCTATACGTACTATCAAATTATACAGAAAAGTCTATTATGCATATCAGCCTATATCGATGTGCTTCTATATTCCGTTTCTTCTCTTCCGTATTATAATACCATCCAAGAACTGCCGTGGGTTTTACGTTTCACGGTCGTGAATATGGTAGGATCCGTAGTGCAACCACCAGCTGTCCTACTCCGGTAAAAGTTTAAACACTTATGTAGGAGCACAAGAGAGCTCCGCCAAGAGCAGTGTTTCTTATAGAAGATTTCATTCGGGGGAGCTCGTGAGGGGGCTCATGAAAATAATAAATATTGTATATCGACTCCAATGTACTAAAGTATCAAATAACAATAATTTTGCTTAATTATATGTCGCGCTTCCTTTGTTGACTTCAAAATAACATTAAAAATGTTTACAGTATGTGCGATTATATACTCATTTCAGTATACGTATGAGTAATGCAAATATTGAGAGTAATTATTTCGGGCGAGCGGTTGAAAACCTCCGGAAGGCAAATAATTCCCATCCCCCACACGAAAGCATGCCTGAAAGAAACAGTGGATAAAGGAAAGCTAAATTGCTTATGTCGACCCAACTTCAGACCGGCAGAGCTTTTCTTATGGACAAGTTCATCAGTGATACGCAGTACGTTACGTGCAACATTTATAGATTAAACAGAAGATCCAACAAGCCGTCCCAATATCGGATTAAAGCCGATATGGATTCCTTCATTTCAAACAAATAATACGCTTGTTTCCAAAAGATACAGTATTCATTTTACTTTCTTTTAAATGCTGTAATTCTCATAATATACAAGTTCCTGAATCGATTTTGTCCTCAGTTTGAAGGAGAAAATATTTTATTCCATTAATATCAATGGTTTAACATAACATTCGCTTCAAAATCAAATCAGGAATTTGTATATTATATGGAAACAGAAAAACAATTAAAAAGTGACATGGATATAGAAGATTTTGCAAACAAACTTCACAATTGCTTTTGTAACAGGAAAAAAAGTAAAAAAAATAAAAAATTGCCCACTTGGAAGACCAGCATAGCCGAGTGGTTATCAGGGTGGCCTGTCAGGTACGCCAGATGCAGCCCAACATTTAGCTAATATAGGAGAGTACATACACCAGGATAGTGCCTTAAACGAGCTATGGGCGATTATGTCTGTAGAGTGTAGATATGCAAAAAGCAATTGACAATGTTAATAATAACTTTCTAAGCCTGTTATTACAACGTTACAATTTTCGATCAAACGATATAAAACTTATAGCATCAAAAACATCGGACATTATCCATAAATGTAAATCGCTGCAACCAAAGTACGAGTACATAAATATGAGCAATAATTTGGAACAGGGAAATCCTTAGCTAATCAGTTTTAAAGCCTTATAATGATACCTGTCAGCAGGTCAACAGAAAAAAATACAGGGGCTGCAGCGTAAAGGATATTATTTCAAAGCAACCACGTACATAGATGACCTTTGCTGTGTCATAAAGTCAGAAGAGGAAGTTAATCAAATAATCCAAATAATCACCGAAAATGGTAAAATTCTGGTATTGTGTTAAACTCCCTCAAAACAAAAGTAACGGTTTTACAGCAAAAATAAGAACGTCAATATAAGGACGTAGAAATTTTGGTAAACCACCTCAAGATTTTTATTGAGGCATTTATTTCTGTTGCCAAGGTGTAATGATGTGTACCGCGGGAATTTCAAAAAGACATTCTGAACTATAGAAAAGGAAGTATTGATTTACACTTTTCTGTGTGTAAACTGAAAATATTGATTTATTGTATAGTTATAGCGACTGGTATTGTGCATAAATGAGTTTTTTTTGTTATTTGCACACAACAGTGTTGGGAATTAAATATATGTTCATAATCAGAAATTTTCGTAGATGTTCTTTGCATATTATGTTCTAGGAGATATGTTGGTTGACTAATCGTACGGATACGGATGATAGCAGAAACGTACTAGAAGCGATAGCTGTTATCCATAATAAAGTTCATAGCAACATGCATGTTAGTCTCTTCTGTAGTATAGTTCGAAACAGTGAATTAACTTTATGGAACTAATTCGGTTTAGTGGCTACGAGCTTTTGTTTTATATACAGCAAGAGTGACAAATCTTTAACTGTAGCAGATGGCGCAGTTTTGAAATACGACTATGCGCTCTTGAATTCTTCTGAGAATTATTTGAGATATTTCGGCATAATCATGTTGGGAGCAGGCGTTTATTTTGAGCCTTTAGACACGCAAGAACCTAATGTAGGTTCATAGATCGAAAGATTTGAACATATGTGCACAGCTAATAAAATACGCACAAAAATTCAGCCCTTTTTTCTCAATAATCGGACGTAAAGCTTGTGAAGTGCTGAAGAATGCTTTTAGGTCACAATACATGAGTACTCTCACGTTTTCTGAGGTAAAGGATACATTTTTAACCTTATTCGGTTCAATATACTGGGCGATTGTCGAGCGATATCTTTTTCACAAAATACAACATCAGGAATATGAGTCCGTACAGCAGTTTGTGGCCAAACTCAGAAATCAGGTAATAAGGTGTGATTACGGGGACTTCGCCACAACTATGATGCGGGATCAATTCGTTCTCGGACTGTATGATTATAATGTTAGCAAACGACTACTCTCTGAACAGAAATTAACCTTTGATAAAGCAATGGAGTTAGCTTCCATTGTAGAACAAGTAAGTTCAGATGTGGCATCCATGAAGGTTAGCAACAATCGTGACAAGTTATGTCATAAGTTATATGAAAGTTCTAACAAGGTGGATGGCTCAATGACAAGAACCTTCACGAATTCAGAAGCCAAAGTAATTAACTGTCCAAGATGTACCTACAAGCACCAATATGACAAATGCCAGGCCATTGATAAGTACGGTCATGCTTGCCGACTTGGTCATTTTAGGAACAGTGTGTACTGTAAGTTCAAAGCTAACAGCGTCTCGCATGAACCTCCTACGCATTCCTTACAACGGAATTATCAAGAGCATAAGTTAAATTTGATGGACAATACATTCCTAGACGACATCTTAGGAATCTCTAGTTCTTATGAGGAAAATGAGGCTAATGAGGCGACTAATATTATTATCTTCATCTGTAAACACGAAATTCCTTTTATAATAGATACCGGTGCAGTAGATAACATATTAATATTACAATTGGTACAGGCCATGGGTAACGACAATCTCTTAATACCATCTGACAGACATGTTTCTGATTAACAATGCATCAATTCTGGTCATAGGCAAAGTATCACTCTATGTCAGATTTCATGATAAATTGTTTCTTATGACATTCTTAGTAGTTAATATAGTCTTGCTATATCAGATACTGGGTAGAAGTGGATTAGATCAAGTCATTCCAATTTGGCAAACTATACTCATTAACGAAGGTAATGCAAGTTGGCCAGCAGCTTCTAGTTCCATAGGTAATTACATTACGGAACAATTCGAACAAGAAGTCAACGATATAGAAGAATTTCAACCTTTTTCTACAGTTTCGCAAATCAACTTAAAATATAATAAGTTTAAACTTGAATTTCACAAACAAATAAAGGAATTGCGCAGCGAAATAAATATATTAAAGAAGACCCGAGAGACAGTTATTTCGCATGTAGATCAGAATACTGGTCTCAATAGGTTACCCAACAATCATGAATTAAGTGATTCATCGGTGGAAAATCAAACAATAGCTATGCAATCACACGTATCGTCGGACAATATAAACTCTGAAAACGAATTAGCACGTAATCTTTCCCAAGAAATACTAACACAATTTGACAGCACTGCTACTTTAATTAAGGAGAAAGGTGATTCCAGTTATAAGGCAAGATATTTCTCGTCAGCATTACGTCATTATCAGGAAGCCTTACAAATTGACCCCATAAATGTATCTTTATGTAATAATATATCAGCTATATTTTTCCATTCCAGCAATTTTACGGAATCAATTAGATGGGGAGAACGCATTCTTGCAATACATTAGTTATTGAACAATATTTATTTTCTAAGATATCATCACGCATCCAGTGTGCACAAGCACAATTACAGAGACAAAATATTAGTAACAAAACTTTAACGCTGGAATCAGATACGGAACCAAGTAAGCATTCGACACAGGTTCTGGTAAAGGTGACTGATTCGTTCTCTGGGGAAAATGTTGCTAATCAGAGTTTCAAGGTCAGATCTAAAAAAAAAATACAAATTTTCTCTATTATCACACACAAAAGTCCTATATACAAAATGACATAATAGACACTATATCAATTATTACAAGTGAAGACGATTTGGGGAATAGTCATGTTAATACTTGTTTAAGAGTGACAAACAAAGATAATGAATTCAATTTTGATAATGGAAGTGACTCTGGTAATGATTTATATTTTAGTGAGGTTTCGAAAGGTAATATTCCTATAGATATCGACTGCTCACTTTCGGATTGAGTTCAAGATAACATCTATGTAAACAAGGTTACTTCCGCTATGACTATAGAAAATAATGAACAAGACTTTTTGGAAAAAAGCACCATAGAGATAGCAAATCATCGAGATACTATAGTCACCAAAAAGGCCTTCACGCCTGTTTTTCGATCTTCGGTATCTACAACACAGTTCATCGGAACGGATACAAACGAACAGTCTGTGGACACTTTGCATCCACAATCTAAGCAGTGTCATTCAGGTAAAGTTATGGACGAGCTTTATTGTACCGCCGACAATACTGATGTCATTTCAGCCTCCACAAGTGAATTCCTAATTTTATTCGATGTCAATTCTAGACAATTAGTTTCACACAAGGATCAGGATGTCCATCCTTCTTTGCCACCTCACAAGGAATCTAAAAATTCTAAAAAGCGTAAAAACCGTTCACGTAAAGAAGAATCTGGGTCCAACGAAGTTGTTAAGAACAAGACATTTTTAGGCAAGGTTGGGTAATAAGCCTATGGCAATCCAGACTTCCATAAGATTAGACACATTGTTCTTTCCGACGGTAATAACGATAGCCATGGCATACACCTTGCCATACGAGAATCTTAAATCTGGATGAAGGGGGGAGGATGTTGCCAAGGTGTAATGATGTGTACCGCGGGTATTTCAAAAATACATTCTGAACTATAGAAAAGGAAGTATTGATTACTACTTTTCTGTGTGTAAACTGAAGATATTGATTTATTGTATAGTTATAGCGACTGGTATTGTGCATAAATGAGTTTGATTTGCACATAACGGTGTTGGGAATAAAATATATGTTCACAATCAGAAATTTTCATACAT
Source organism: Lepisma saccharinum (assembly GCA_022664845.1). Classification (NCBI taxonomy): domain Eukaryota; kingdom Metazoa; phylum Arthropoda; class Insecta; order Zygentoma; family Lepismatidae; genus Lepisma; species Lepisma saccharinum. The sequence goes on from JAGDQP010003432.1 coordinate 10,223, forward strand.
GTTCTTAACGTCTTATGTTCTAGGAGATATGTTGGTTAATTAATCGCACTGATTTGGTAGATAGCAGAAACGTACTAGAAGCGATAGTTATTATCCATTATAAAGTTCATAGCAACATGCATGTTAGTCTCTTCTGTAGTATAGTTCGAAACAGTGAATTATCTTTCTGGAACTAATTTTGGTTTAGTGACTATGGCCTTTTGGTTTATTTACACCAAGAGTGACAAATCTTTAACTGTAGCAATTTCCACATATTAACAATTGAAACTATAAAAATGAAATATGAACAAAAATTAACAGAGCAAATGGTGCACGAATTAACTCGATACTAAAATTGCTTTGATCTTCTTATTTCGCGCATTAGATTCTTCAATTGTTACATATTAAGTAAGTGGATTTATTACTTACAATTGTTTCCCATATCACTACTCACCCAAACGTACGTTAATAAATTTATGGGATACTTTATATGGAGACACCACACTCTACGTATTGCCCGTAATAATTTATATTTACCTTTCAAAAAGGTGGTTTAAATTTAAAAAAAATAAAGTTGCAAGGAGTTGCGTTAAGGTTGCATCGGACATTGAACACAATATGCCAGGAAACCTCCTCCTTTGCCCAACAAACTATAATGAGTGTCTTACATGATATCTCTACTGAGGCACATCACAAACTGGAACCGGCGGGTACCTTATCTTAATGACATATTTATAGAAATGACCTATGATATGGTAGCAAAAATTAAAATAGAAGAAATGCTAGTCAAACAATTATACCTATACTTAAACAATCATAATCAGACAGTAGCTACTATAGAACAGAAACAAAACATTACCTTTGCATGATACACTGTATGGAGCAACTTGAATGCTCCATTAGTCCAACCTTGTCTTCATGACATTTACTTTCAATTAATTCACCAAATTTTTGACACTAAAGAGATGATGTATAATAATAGTTCCATAATGTAAACAATGTAAAGAAATAGATACCTTATGGCAAGGGCATCGATTTCTGTGTAACTTTGTGTGTGTGAGAAGGGGCCATTCAATTATGTCTTTTGTTGCTAGATAAAGGTCTAAGAATGCACAAATACAAATTGAGTTCGGATTTTGCCAAATATCGTATATTCATAAAAAAACACATGTAATAGTATACATATAGTCATTATGAAGGCTTCTCTAGTCCCAGCTATAACAGAATCTAACTATGTTTGTATAACGTTAAAAAAGTTCACTAAAACATATTATGTTCTAACTAATCAGAACAAAGTTTATGCTGTTACTACAAAATAAACTTAGGTAATAACAGAAACTAATGTTAGTCAATGCAGAAGAATTATTCAGATTTCCTAAATGTGGTTCTCCTTCTCTCCGGCTCACCCTTCCGCCGCGCTACTGCTTTATTGGACAAATATTGTTTTCTTCTTTTAATTCTTGGTTCTCGATCTTGATAAGCATGGTTCAAGAAGCTTCTGTCTTACCTACAGTGAGAAAAAACTTATTTGGACAAGTTCAACAAAGAGGAAAAACAGACTGTATCATACTAAAAACGTGGGTCATTTAGAAATCTTTTGCCCTTTCATGAAAATGTAGTTATCTTAGATAGAATGCTATAGAAATAATTAGTACTCGATACACCTGTAAGGTAACAGGCAACAAAAGAGTGACAAATACGTAAATTCATCGCAAAAAAGAAGTATTTGGACAAGACCATACTACACTCGAAAGAAATGTTTTAGGTATCCTTTTGTGTACAAGAGCACTCTGCGTGGTGTATTGAAGCAACCCACACTGAAGAAGAAGAAGAAGTGAAATGAACAACATTGGAACTACTAACTTTAATTCAAAATTACGTGTGGTAGGTAAAATATACTAAGACATAACCAAGCTTGTTGGAAATCCGTGCTCTACCGTTGGATATATCAAAAAGAAACATAAAATAGGACTTATTGGGGATTTTTTCTGGTCAACAAAGGAATCTAACTGCCCGGAATGAAACCTACATTCTTCATTCTGTGAACAAAACTCAAAGGATTAGTGCTAAAGATTTGGCTACTTCATTTGCCTAAGATATGCAAATTAATCTTACGGATGTGTACATGTGAACAAGAAAATGGGATTCAGAAGATTTTTAGCCAGAAACAAAACATACATATCAGAATAAAGCAGAAATAAGAACTTCTAATTTTCCAAGAAATATTAATACGAGTGTCTGGAATTTTGGAAAAAGATGTGTTTTCTAGAATGAGACGAAGATGAACTTGTATTGTAGTGATGGATATCAGAAGGTGTGGAGAAAGAAGAATGAAGCTTTCAGAAAGCAGAACATTGCTTCAAGTGGTAAAAATGTTGGAGGGTCTGTTATGGTTTGGAGATGGGTAATTACGACTGGAGTGTCCAGTATTTACACCCTGGATAAACATCATCTAAATCCCAATGTCTTCAATGAATTTTGGATTGTTTATGGTGTGATATTAATGTACATATCCTAGGCGAGTGAAGTAGCCAAATATGTAGCACTAGTTCTTTGAGTTTTGTTCACAGAATGTAGAATGTAAATTTAATTCCGGGTAGTTAGTTTTATTGGTTGACCAGAAGGATTCATTTCCGCAATAATTATCCTGTTTTATGTTTCTTTATGATGTATCTAAGGGTAAACTATCCATTGCTTGCAAACAAGCTTGGCATTTCTGACACGGTGTGCATTGCTTCAATACACCACGCAGAGTGCTCATGTGCATAAAAGGATGCCTAGAACATTTCTTTCGAGATCGTATGGGGTTGTCCAAATACCTTTTTTGCAATGAATTTGCGTAGTCATCACTCTTTCGTTGCCTGTTATCTTACAAATGTATCGAGTAGTAGTTTCTATAGTATTCTATCTAATGCATCCAAATTATTATAAAAGGGCAAGAGATTTCGAAATGGTCCATATTTTACGTGTGATACAGTCTGATCTTCCTCTTTGTTGAACTTATCCAAAAACTTTTTTACTCGCTTTCTATAGTTTCGCTGCATATGTGTTGTACTAGAAACTCAAAATTACGGAATTAACGGTAAATGATAATTGCATCCGAACAGCAGTTTGAAGACAATATTTCCTAGTTAAAGTCTGCTCCTACTTTTGTTTGAGTTCTTCTTTCTCTTGTATATTTTTTATTTTTCTTAAATCATGTTTGTATATGACAAAATCACGATGAGTGATCCTTAAGCGAATGAAAATTACGTTCCATTTTTTCTTCTATTCTTCCTTTTCTTTTTTAACTAAACGGTCTTTATCGATTTTATGCACGGAACTCCAGAAACAACACAAGCAATGCACAAATTAACACCTTTAGTCAGGGGAGGGGTATTGTAAGTGATGTAATTTATACAAGTACTGTAGCACATGAGTCTCAGGAGCGACTTATCAATGAAATAGATTTGCCAAAGGGAGATAAGCTTAGTGGAATGACCATGTAGTACTGTAGAAATAGGAGAACCGATTTCATCTTATCATTTGGGTCCCTCCATTAGGGGGGCACAAAGCTTCCACGGGATCGGCGCCCTTGTCTTATGGCATAGATTAAATCAATGTAAACAGGATAATCAAATTTGGAAGAGATAGTACAATAATGGAAAGAATTATCAGAGAAAAATACGAAAAAAAAGTCTACGAAATATATTTACAATATCCTGAATTTCTGTATTTGCTCCACACTAGACGTCGTTTTAAATGTGGTTTAGGGCGCAAACATTAGTGACCTGAGAAGTTTTAACATTGGATGAATATCTTGCACAAATTTATTTGAGATATGCAAATATAACCTTGTCACGACAAAAAAAAAAAAAACTTTTCGTGCTATATATTCGTGCAGTTTACTAATTTATTCTATTTTTACAGTTATTTTCGCCAATTGCAAGAGTTGGCACACACAGGAGAAGAGATAGTATTGAAAAATGTCTTATTTTTGTCAAGCTTAGACAGATAAGATATTTCCCAACTTCACACAGGAGACTTTCGCCATTTTCAATTAAACTGTCTCTTTTGTTGTTCCTTTTTTCTATGAACAGTGTTGATAATAATTGTTTAATTTCTTTTCTAATTCTTTTGTTACCTTATATAACACATACAAATGTTTCCAAGTTTTCAGATTTGTTAAATAGTTAGTTAACAGCAATAAAAAATTAAAAAAGAATAAGATAATAAAAAAAATTGGTTAAGGTGTCAGACTTCTGAACATCATTGCTGACCGTCGGAGGCACGAATCCCATCGCAGACACTGAATAACTTTACTCAGAAAGAAATCTGAACAAGCGAAGAAAATTTTAAAATTGAAAATGAATATGGATCAGCACCGCGTGGAATATATCTTCAAGGATATAACGGTCTCACTTTTAGGCCAATGAAAAATGAAACTATGTTGCAGTTGCTCCCACAATACCGCCATGGTGGCAGAGTTGAGGCATCTGTTTAACTTCTCTGGAGGGTCACCGGCGGACACCGGAAGAGGTCCGCCAGAGAACGGTGGCAAATGGCGGCTATCCGCTTAGTGGACTAGAGTAGCGCCAGGACAGCGGATGACGCGGCTATACGACCCTTTCCACCAAAATACAGCCTTGATGGTTGAGAAGCGCTATTAATCTAATACCGCTATGACGACACAGCGGCATCCCCCGTCGGCCCGCCGTCACTTTGCTCATGGGATGAGCATAAACATTATTCAACACAAACACTGTGGAATTTTTCGAACCCAAGCTCTGCAGCCTGCAGTTGTCAGTGTTACCAGTCAATTTTTATAAAAATTAATGCTTACATGTCTAAAATGTCATCAAGGGACCAGAGCCTTTGCGATTGTTAGTTGAATCACTGCTCTAAGTTGTTTACTTTGAAATAAGGAAATTCTAAGGGCTGTAAGCTCATCATAAAGGCAAATATTGAAAATGTTGCCATCCCGTATCCATTTCATAACATTTATAAAGTAGAAAAATTAGGAAATCCCAAATATATATATTTCCACTTAATAGTTACTTGAATTGTTTTAAAATTAATATATAAAATTAGTTTATTAATAACTTAATAATTGGTATATTCAGTGTTAACTAGAGAAATATACTTCTTTATCTAAAGTTAATGGTTCTCACTGTAGATATTTTTTCAGATGTGAATTTGGTTTCTTGCAACTAGTGGACGGCACAGAATTTCAACCACGTCCAGAAGACATTCAAATTTGTGGAGAAAATGAAAGATTTACTCCCCCAGCAGTAATCTTTGGAAATCAGAATTCAGCAACGTTACTCTTTAAGTAAGTAAATAATTGTATATAATTGTGAAAATCTCAGAACTCCTGATCTAAAGTAATATGACTTCTTTTTTCTGTAATTTTTTGAATAATTTTAATGTATACCGACGAGGTGGAGGAGCCGGTAGAGTGTTCGCTTTGCAATCGGAAGGACCCGGATTCGATTCCAGTGCTGACTTTCATGACTGTTCGTTTCATAGTTTTCCCTAGGTCACACCAGGCAAATGATACATTGAATAAATCCGGCGTCGATATCTCCCTCAATTCTTCTCCTTATCATTCTTATATAAAACAGTCAGTGTAAAATGGCCAGACTTCAGCTATATCTAGTGATTGTTGATCAAATAAATGTATGACCATTATTCAAAAGCAAATGAATCAGTGGCATATTCTGGATTCACAGCTTGGACTACCACTAATAAAAATGTAAGAATTGCAAAGAGTACTTAAAGTTCTTACACAGTAATAGCTAACTCTTAGAAAATAACTTTATTCATACTTTTAATAGTTTTCGTTTTATGCAGGAAAATTGGAAACATGTTACACTAGACAGTATTCATAGATCTAGGTCTGATATTATTCGTTAATCACAAATACGTTGTGTAAAGTTGAAAAGCCCACACACAGAAGAATTGACACTTCCATGACCAGGATTGGAACCCCGACCTAACAGTTTCTGGTTAGGTGTGTTATCCATTACACCACTTTTTTTATAAATCTATTTTACATTACACGGGGAGTTATATTTACATTTTTGTTTTCATTTGATATATATATATATATATATATATATACTTTTTTCTTTTAGAATATTACAGACAGAAAATTTGCGAAATGTTTTCTCCGATAGTCACTGTGCATTTTGTTATAGGCATATTGGAGCTCTGCTCTATAAATTTCCACATGTATGGGATAAGACCTGTTGAGTATTAATGATATTGTGTTTCCTGTTATCCAGGTTACAGAAGCTGTTTTCTTTTTTGGAAACAAAGAATGATCAGGTCGATTTACATATTGATTGTAGCTTATGTTCTTAGGATTGTTTCGTGTTATGTTAGCTACAGAAATTTGGTACAATTCCCAGACTGGTTTAATTAATTGACATTGAGATAACATATGTTCACTAGTACATGGAAGTTTACAATGTTGACATTCATTTGTATTAGTGATACCACATCTAAATAAGCGCTCAGGGCTTAAGTACAAATCATGCACAATTTTATACCACAGTGACCTTTGTTGGTTTGATAGAAAGGAAGAGGTTATATTCTTCCACAATTGTGTCCATCCTATGGAAATATCTTTCTCCACAACTACGGGTGTATAATTTTGTAATTTCTTTGTTAAAAATTCACTATAGAATTGCTTTACGGTCATGGAATCGTAGGACTGAGTTGTTAAAGAGTTATATGTTACATCTATTAAAAAATCTGTTAAATATGGGTATTTGTGTGCCCATGGATAAATGTTCAAGGAAAAATGAAATCCATGACACGGATACAGGCCTCTATAATGGTACCTGTTAAAGTATACCAATATTGACATAGGGTGTTTACGATTCTATTCATGTTCAAACTGTAAGCTTGAATTTCGATATCTTGCATATTTAATCCCCCTTGTTCGAGGGGTAAAATGGCTGTTTGATAGGACACTCTTATAGGTTGTCTAAACCATAGAAGAAACATCGCTGCACTTTTAAGCTGCCGTACTATATTTGGGGGAGGGTAAAAAACCTGGGCCACGTACCACATCCTGCTCAAAGCGTACTGTTTCAAGAATGATACTCTCGAAAATAAATCCAGATTTCTGGTTTTGTGGATATACATAAAATGTCGCATGCCTTGTAGTACCTGGTTATAAGTATGTTGACATGATTCTTGAATTTTCGGGGTCCAAACCAGCCCTAAAATTTTTATCTTTGGTACTGTATCAAAATAACGAGCATACTCATGGTTTTTCGTTGCATTGAGACTCAGGATTTTTGTTTTGTTTTTGTTGAGAGAAGCTCCTGAATGTGCTTCGTACATTTTTATTTGCTTTGTTATATGTGGAAGATCGTTGGGAGACGATAAAAAACATAACACGTCATCGACATACGACTGCGGAAAACTGACGGTGATATATTGATACCTCTCTTTTATTACTTTGCAAAGAAAAAAATGAGAGGGGCTAAACTTAAGCTAAATAAATTTTGGGCCATGGGGTCGCCCTGTTGGAGGCCTTTGTGTAATGGTATACCTTTCGTAAGAGTTCCCTCTACTTTAATAAAAGCTTTGCGTCCTGAATATGTGGCTGATATTATTCCCATTATTGTGGGACCAAAACCAAAATTTTGTAAAGTTTGTTGCAAATAGGAAAGAGGTACGGCGTCATATGCTTTGTGAAAATCCAGGCTTAAAAGGGCTGCTGAATGCTCAGTCTTATTTTCAAAAAATCCTATGAAATCACGAATATTTGTTGTACATAAGTATGTTGGTCTATGCTTTCCAGCACCGAACTGAGTGGGGCTGATTAAGGTTTCAATGTGTGAATTTATTCTGT
>JAGDQP010003432.1:23050-94214 GCA_022664845.1 Lepisma saccharinum
AAATTTGAACTTTTAAATTATGATCTTGGTTTATTACTTCGCCAGTTACTTCATTGCTTACACTGTTACTGTGGGGGAGTTCCAAGGGTTCCCCCAGTCTTGATGGGGCTTTTGGGTGTTCCCCATTATCCTGCTGTTTTTCTTCACTATTACTAAAAGGCACACTTACCTTGTCCTGCAGGATAGCTCGCGACGGGATGTCACTGTGTGTACTCACTGTGGGTTCTTCCTCGAGGGGCTGTGAGGTCCTCTTGGTGTCTTCTGACATCTGGGAAATGATTTCCTGTTGATCCTCCGTACTTTTCTGGTTTTTGCAGGCGGCAAAACCACTACGTCCATTTTGGTTATCTGGGGGAATCACTGAACCACCTGACAGTAGAGGTAATTGACTGAAATTTCCAATGTCTACCTTTTCGTTTCGTGCTAAATTTAAAGGCGTTCGTCTGGAACTTGGTTGTTTCACTTGGGGTTGGGGATTAGGCTTTGTCACTGAGGGAACTTTTGGGGCTGATCGAGATGGACAAATGGCAGCAGAATGGCTGGTGTCGTCGCACACGAAGCAAGTGGGGGGCTGCTGAAAATATGTCACAAACAAACGATGACCCTTGACTGTAATGTAACTTGGTATGGGTTTTATCAATTTGATTTTAACTAGTTTCTTTCCACTACGACATGTGTAAAAATGAGTCTGGTTGAATTGTTCTTCCCGAATAGAAACTATTGTGCCATATTTGCTTAATTCTTGTGCTAAATCGGTGTTTGGCATTTCTGATGGTACAGTATGTACTTTAACGGAAGTATAGACTGGGTCCGCTAATTCTAATGTTAACTTATATAACTGATTGTTTGTATCGATAAAAGGAACTTCCCCATTTTTCTCTTCCAAAAGACGATTACAGATTTCCGCTGTACTCAATTTGATGTACAAAATTTTCTTTATGAAATCATATTCTATTGATTGCACGTCCTCATTATCCAATTTAAACTGTTCTCTAATCCATAAATGCATTTCTACACTGGACGGAATTTTGTTTACCACTGGACTAAAGAATATGCGTAAAGTGTTTCGTCGGGTGATATTCATGGTGAACTTTATCCTCGTGATTTGATGAAATTTAAAAAAAAGGACAACAAAGAATTAACTAATCCATTAATTGATATTTCACTACGTTGAAATCTATGAACTATAAATCACTTCACTTCCAAGTACACGCTATTGATCTCGCACTTAACAAAAAGTTTCACCACACGCTGTTCTTCGATTTCGAAGCCTTGACAGCACTACAGAAGCACTTCTTGGCACGTCCGTCTGCTACGCTAGTAGCAGCTCGAATTGACACCGTAGCATCTTAACACTGTCTATTTGTAATTAGGGAATAACGTCATTCTTTCGTAATGCACAAAATTGAATAAAGATTTGTCATTAAAAATGTATATGCATTTAGCAGAGTGTCTTGTTTCTCCACCTTATTCTATGAATGTATAATTGTTATATTAAGGTAAAATAAATAAAATGTGTTGTATTTACATGTGAAAATTAGGTAACACTAATCTACAAAATATAAGGTCGCAAAAATTTCTTTAAAAAATAGTACGAAATATATTATTTTGTGATGAGTGTGTGTGTGAGGGGGGGGGGCTTAATTAAAAAATGACCACCGTTTATCGCTATCGCCAACCAATTTTTCATAACGGCATGGATAATTTTTGTAATTACAGAGTGAGTAAAAAATCAGGGTACAACTTTGTAGTTCACAAAACGTCAAGGAAACGAAGCATAGTAATCTACAAATTTGGAACGGTTGATAAGAACTACATTTTGGAGTAGAATATCAACGTAACGTGGCCGCAATCTTGAAATTCCCCATATTGGATGAGCAAAATAAATAAGTACCGTAAAACGGGGCTACTTTGACACTGGGGGTTACTTTGACATAGAGCGGGGCTACTTTGACAGATGAGTGATTCTTCCTTTCTGTGAGCGCCGTTGCATACACCTTCATGCATAAGGCTGATACGGTATCTATCAACGAGTCGCAAACCACCTCAGAAAAAGAAAATGAAATATAAATAATAAGTACCGTATTTTTTCTTTCTTTGTTGTTATTTGTCAGTGCTACATTGTTTAATGAACAATGGATAAGGTCCACACAAGAAACAAACAAACGGCGAAAAATGTTGTGATACCGGTACCATTGTTGTGTTGTGAGAATATTGTTTGATAACGAACGCATTTTTTAGTACAGCCAGCTGGACACTAGGGTTCAATCTTGTCTGCCTTGCTCTTTACAATCAACGGCGCATTACAGAAAGTCCTTCCAAGCCAATAGCATGTGTTGTCTTCAGTACCTTACGGTGTCGTAATCTGCGTCGGGACCAGTTAACAGTAAGGAAGAAATGGTGAGGCATTACAAACGAAAGGCAGGTTCCCGGCAGTATCGGAACTACTCCGAGGAGCAGAGTCAGCAAGCGCTGGATGCAATCAAGAAGGGGATGTCGTAGGCCGAAGCGAGCAAGAATCCCGCGCACCACATTGCTTAATAAAGTCCACGGTAGGCACATGGGAGAGCCCGGGCATCCACCTGTGTTGGAAGAAGTGGAGGAGCAAATGCTTGCCAAGTCACTAACTACGGCAAGCAGTTGGGGCTTTCCAATGACATCCAGCGACATTCGTCACATGACATCCAAGTACGTGGAGAAGTAGGGGCGAGTTGTAGAGCAATGGAAAGGAAGGACGGACGTCCCAGGTCCCGACTTCGTGAAGGCGTTTGCTGCAAGGAACAACTTAAGTGAACGATTGGCGACGAACATCAAGGGTGCAAGAGCCAGAGGTCAAGAACTTCTTTCAGAACATATCCAGTGTCCTGGAGACTGCTGAACCTAAGAACGTTTTAAACTACGACGAAACCCGTGTCGTGGATGATCCTGGAGCTGCAAAGGTTATTGTTCCTCGAGGATGTAGACGTGTGGAGCGGGTGATGGAACATTCCAAAATGTCAACAAGCATCATGTTCTGCGGCTCGGCTGAGGGCCACCAATGGTTGTTTACAAGTCCAAAAATCTCTACCAGAACTGGACAAAAGGAGACCTGCCGGAAACCAAATACGCAAGCAGCCCAAGTGGGTGGTTTTACATGAACTTGTTCGAGACGTCGTTCTTCGATGTTCTTGTCCCACACCTCGACAAGAGCACGACCCCGAGTGACCTTAAGATTGTTATTGGAGACAATCTCGCCAGCCATTTCTCCCCTGGTGTCATTCAGGGAGCCAAGAAGAGGAACATCTACCTGGCTGCTCTGCCACCCAACTCTACGCGTCTGCTCCAGCCGCTGGGCGTGAGCGTGTATGGGCCACTAAAGAAGAAGTGGAGAGCCGTACTGAGCTAATGGCGGAAGGATACCCGACGGAGCGGATCCCAAGGAACAGTTTCCTGGTCTACTGTCCCGACTCATGGATTACCTGGCTCCCACCGTAGGCGAGAATCTGAAGGCAGGATTCCGCGCTACAGGTCTGGTTCCCCTCAACGTTGAAGCTCCCCTCTCAAAGTTACCCAAAGAGCCCTTTAGCACACAGGTCGAGAGAGACATGGATGAAAGTCTCCTGGAGTTTCTTCACGATTCCAGAGCGGGACCAAGCACCAGAGCGAACACGAGCAGAGGGAAGCGAGGAAAAAAGATTTTGGCTTCTCCTGGAAAGCGGTTGCTCCCACAGGAAGAAAAACCGGAAACTGCGGGACCAGATATGAGGGTGGAAGAGGGAGACGTCGGAGACCCCTTGGTGACGGAGGAGGTGGTAGTCGAGGGACCAATGGTAGAAGAACTGGAAACCGGACAACCATCACAGCTCCAAAAGAAAGTCCGCCAGGGAAAGAAGGCGAGGAAAATAAAATGGTATGACGGAAACACCTGTGCCACCTGTATGTGTGACTTTCGAAACTACAAGGGCGGAAGTGAGTGGATTCAGTGTGTCAGGTGCAAAAAATGGGTGTGTGGGTTTTGCAATAATGGATCCAAAAATCCTCAGTATGCTTGTTACGATTGTGATGTTGACGATTAAGGGTTTCATTCCGTTGTTACATGTAAAGGTATGTTAAAATTAAAGCTTTAAGAAAAACTTGTGTAATGATGTATAATGATGAAAAAAAGATTTATTGGTTAAAAAGCATACAGCATATATTACACATGACCAAAACAGTGTTTTACACTGTATTTACATTAATTCCATGTTAAAGTAACCCCATACGTCGGGTAACTTTGACTTTACGCAGCAAATACATAAGGTGTCAAAGTACTTTAACAGGTAATTCTTTAATTTTTCCCGCCAAAACTTACTTGCAGAAACTTAAGTTCAGTAGTGGATGTGATAACCTAGATACCTATTGTTATGATGAGAATAGTGACATTGACTGGTTGCAGCAAGTGTCCCGTGTACACATCTAAAATAGTACAAGACCTGTCAAAGTAGCCCCGTTTGACGGTAGGTCCTGTGACATTTCAAACAATATGATAATGTTTCCAGAAAGTCATTTTAGCTATGTAGTTTGTCTTACCTCTTACAGTGTCTGACTTGTTTTCACTGAAAATTGCCTCTTAACGATGTAGATCACCCCGCCATCTTGTTATGACCTTTGCATTAATTTACATGGTATTTGTTTTACTAGTTTTATGTCTCTTAGGAGAGTAATTTTTAACTTTTGTTTTCGCCAAGTGTTTTGTCATGTTTTCTTTCACTCACGCTGTTTTATACAAATGCAACATTTTCCACACGAACAGAATAATTTCCCGTGGTATGATTTATATGGTAAACTGTTAATTACACATTATACTCCTATATTTGAAGAAACTTCACAAACTATAACTCTATAACAGTCAAAATAACAATCAAGGACAATTTCGTGAAAACGGAACTTGAATATTCTGCACCTGAGAGACATAAGACGAATAATACGATTCCCATGTAAATTAATGGTAAGATCATACCAAGATGGCAGGGGTGATCTACACTGTTGAAATATGAATGGGCCTCCAGTGCAGCCTTGTTTCTCACAACCCGATTATTTTTTTATTTTATTTGGCGACCCGCCTTTCACCTCTGTTTCTCCATTTTTGCACAGAATAGGTTGTGTACTTTCGGGAACGTACAGCACAAGCAGTTGTCCGCTCTCCACATTCTCGGACAGGCTGTCCCTGGGGATTCTTGCATTGCCGGAATTCCGGCACTCCAAGAAGCTCCTATGTTCCTTCAGTTTAGATTTCATGTGTTGCGGGACGGACTTTCGACCAGTCATCCAAGGTTCTCCTGGTCTTTAGTTCATGTTTAGAACATTTGTTTGGAAGGGGAGTTCCCTAAATACCATATTTGCAATTTTATTATAAAAAGAAACGTTGATACATAATATTTAGGACAAACACATGGAGAACACACGGGCTTCACAATGACAGCACAAACATGGACTTGATTCGGCAACTTCTTTCCCTGCCGCTGCAACGAGATAAGAGAGGAACTTTAGGATCGGATTGCGCGTGGGAATGTTGTTTCGCCCTCAAAGATTTTTCCGCTTCTCTTTTCTAGTCGTCTTCTTTACTATTATCTTCCTCTTCTTCACTCACCATATGATTTAGGTTGTTTTCACTTGCCACACTTTCACTCTCACCTCATTTACACTTGTATTCCTTGGGGGATAGGGGTCATTGGCAAACCATAGCCGTAGAAATGATGTTCTGCAAAGTTTGTATGCATCTACCTTTGTTCTCCTTACTAGGTTTCCCTACATTTTCAGCTTAGATTCCTCTTCTGCTTTCCCTCTTCCTCATTCACTCATTTGGTCACACATACACTAGGCTATTTTGCTGTACGCTTCCATTCCGGTTTCCGGAATAAAGTGTTGTTTGGTTGTTCGATATTTTACTATTTCAATACACTTTCCCGCCACCACATTTATTCAACACGCACACGACGAGCGTCTCTTGTACCGAAGTTCTTGCACAAGGCACTCAAATTTCCCATTGGCTTCCAGTGGCCAATTATTCACTTATTTGCTGACAATCATGTTGTAATTAGTTGTTCTGTATAGTTTTATTTAGGCTACTTATTCACTTTTGGGTTGTTTTCAACATATCTGGATGGTTATTTGTCCACATTTAGATACATAATGTTCGTTCAAGATTCTTACTCGGCACCCGCAACGACGCTGCACGCACATGACACACTCAAGCCTCACGAAACCGTAATGGTTAATCTTCTTTATTAAGTTTATTTATCCTTATATCTATGTTATCCTTCCCCTCATAAATTTATCTTTGTAGTACCTTGAGATTTTTTATGTCAGCTCCTGAAGTAGCACGGCGGGTTCCGGTGTTCGCAGAGCCTCTGCTATTTCTTACATCCCTTACTCTATTTCTTAGATGCAATACCACATTTTCAGTTTCGGTACATCTTAATACTATATGTCCTGGTGTAGCTATTGTATTTCAGGTATGACATAGATTATCTTCAACAAGTTTAAGTTCTCTTAGTTTCTGGCGGTATGGTCCTGTCCCGTGAGGCAATGTATCAATTCTTCACTGGCTTCCAGCTGCACTTCCAATCATCCAGCCACTTCCGGAAAGATGCCATAGAGTATTCTTGCTTTGGGACTGTTTTCCCCAAAACGTTGCCATGCACGGACTATTTCCCTTTTTAATTCTTCTTTATTGTTGATTTTCGTATGTATGATTTATCTTATTTTGTCGTTGTTGCTTTTTTCTAGCTCCGTGTTATTTAATTTGAAGATGTATCGGCAGGGTTGTGGTCGCTGCTACTTGGAGTGCTTCGATACGCTCCAGTTAGCCTTATTAACACTTGCCTTTGCGCTCTGTTCACTATTTGAGACTGTCTTATCATCCATCCAGCGGCTCTAGCCAGTTGTGGCGTAACACATTACTGCTCTAATCACTTGGTCGTGGTAGAGTCTTATAATTCTTGTTGGTATTTTTAGTTCATTTGTGGCAATAGTTATAAGTTTGTGGGTAATGTTAATTGCTTTATTCATTACATTTGTTATATGTTCTCTAAAATTTAGTGTTTCAACTACTATAAGGTATAGATATTTATAACGTTTTTCTCATTTTGTTATTTTAATCATTGGGTCCCTGTTAAAATTTAGTTTCCTTTAAATAATACATACTTTGTTTTTTCTGCTGAGATAGTCTAATTTTATTTCCTTCCCCACGTTACTATTTCGTTGACGATTCTGTTCGATTCTTGTTCCAAATTAGATCTACTACTACCTTTTAGTACGGCCACCAGTTCATCCGCATATGCTACCACAGTTTCCACTTCTTGCAGTGTACTTAGCATCTCCAAACATGGCTGGAATTTTATGTCCAAAATAATCGTCCCAGGAGCGACCCCTGGGGACAGCTATTGTGAGCGCCTTCGACACACCGCCATGAGACGTGTAGACTTAAATTTTTATATTTATGAAATAGTTAATAACAAGTTTCCATATGTCTGGATGTATCCTGATATTTTGTAGTTCTTCTAATAGAGCGGGCCACCAGAGGTTATCAAATGCTCATGATATATCGAAGAAGATACCCATCATATGCTTGCAGTCTTCATTCCGTATTTGCTTTATCTTCTCACACAGCTGATTAATTGCATCCTCCGTGGATTTGCCCTTTCGAAACCCAAATTATAATTTGCAATTCATCTAGATTTTTTTTTCGTTAATTCTGTTTACTATATTTTTTGGAAAGTTTTGCTAACGGCGTTTATGATTCAAATCGTACGGTAGGACTTTGGGTTTGTTTTATCTTTATCTCCTCCTTTCAGTAGGGTGACTAATTTTGCTTTCTTCCACAAGCTTGGAAAGACTCGTTGTTTAAAACATTCGCCGAATAACCTTAATAAGTATGGTATCCACAGTTACTTGTTTTGTTTATAAATTTCATTTTTAATTCCGTCTACACCCGGGGATTTACCGTTTTTTAGACTTTTGATTGCTGTTTGTAGTTCTTCGTATTTTACTAACAAGTTTTCATTATTTATTACAAAGTTTACATTGTATGTTTTTGCATTCTGCTTGATTATTGCGTTTTGTTCATTATCTTCAACTTCAATATCATCTGGAAATAGCTTTTCGTATAATAATTCAATGGTGTCTTTCCATACTTTGGTGTACTCATTATTGTCATTCTTTAACGTATTGTAAAAGCCTTTGGTTATGATTTTCTTCATTATTAATTTATATGGTTTACCCCACGGATCCAGAGTAAGATTTTCTTCAATGAATTTTTCCCATGTTCTTTTTCTATATTTAAACAATTATTTTTCAAATGTTTCCTTGGCTTCCCTATATTTTCTGAGTCTTTCCTGCCTGAGCTGATTTCCAGCTGTTGTATAACTCTTTCTTCCTGCTCTCATATTTCGTTTTAGTCTTTCCATGCCTTCGGTTCATTGAGCATCTTTCTTATTTTTTTTCTTTTTATGTATAGGTATTGATTGATTGATTCCTTGATTGCTCTAATTGTGCCCTGCTCCATATTTTCTGATAATTTGTTTAGATTACATTTGTTACTTATTTGAGGCAATTTCAGAGTTCTTAAGAATTTTTTGCAGTTTATTTTCTTAATCTGTTCTTTCATTGTTTCATCTTCTTCGTCTTTTTCTTCAGTGGTTTGTTGATTGTAGCTTATATCCAGACTAATGACGTTGTGTGCACTTAACTTCTTCATTTACTTTCCAATTTAATATATTATTGTAAATATTTCCCTTAGACATTGTTACATCAATATTTGATTCCGCTCCGACCCTGCCCCTAAATGTTGGTTGTTCGCCGTTCCTATTTATCACATTTAAGTTGTGTTGTTGTATTAGATCCTCAAACTGTTTTCCATTTTGTCCAGTCTGGGGCAGTGCCAGAGCGGAGATTTCTCATTTAAGTCCCCCAAAATTAACATGCGTCTGTTATTATACTTAGTTAATATAGCATCTAATTTAGGTATAAAATTATTACTGGGGGAGAGAACTAGCAATAAACATTCACTATAATTAATTTGTTTTTCTTAAAAGTTAGTTCCACACATTGTGTCCATATATCTTTAAATTCAGTGTGTGCCAGAATATCAATATCCTTATTAAATATTACTATTGCCACAATGAAGTTTTCGTCTACAGGCAGCAACTGCATGACCCCAGCTACCAACCCTTGCAATATACCTTTTCTTGTGTAAGTCTCTCGCAGGCATTCCACGTCCACATCCTTTTGTTAACACTATTGTCTTATTTCATTACAGCTAATTTAGATCTATGTGCATTTAATTGGGTAAATTTAAGCACTTGAGGGTTGCCTGGTGTGGACTTAGCACACCGGGATCTTCTCTGCAGGATAAATGCTATCCTGCCGGAGGCCATTACAAATCGTCTGTATACGCTGTCTAACAGAAAGGTTTCTTCTCTTCTTTCGAAGATTAAGTCGATAAGTTGCTACAAGTCTTTTGGATCTGTTGTTATTCCATTTGATGTGAGGTTTATTTTATAAACCTCATCTATAAACTGGAAGGTTATTGTTTTCCCTTGTTGGTGTAAGTTTCTGACGATTATTCTGAAAACAGCCGTTAGGTTATTCGGCTCTTCCGATCTTGAGAGGTTATATTCAAATTGTAGGTTGCAATACAGAATTTTAGGATCAAATTTGTTTTTCTGTTGGGTTTCTGTTTCTGCCCGTTCTCTCTCTACATCCGTGTCCTCTCGTTTTTTAGTACTATATAACTCCATTCTTGTTTTGTCTAGTGTTTCTTCTTCATTTATTGATATTTTTTCTTTGACTTTTCGCTTCTTTTTTTTTTGAAGTCTATGGATCCATGATCTCCAGACTCTTTTTGTTTGATGTTTCTTCTCGGATTTTTTTCAATTTTTCGAATAATGATTCAATTTCTTCTTCGTTTTCTTCTGCTATTTCCTCCGAATCCATTAAAGTGTTTCTTTCTTCCTATGGGTTCTCGACATTTTCGTCATTGTTCTCTAGTCCAATTTGCTATTTATTTCGTACATTTTTTTTATTTTCCTTTGTTCTTCTTACATTATTCTGAGAACGTTCTTGTCTGTAGGCTTCATTTGAAATCCTATACTTTCTAACCTTCTTTCCCAGTCATTAAATTTTCTCAGACCTTCCCTTGGAGAAACTCTCCACAGGCCCATTCCTATTGTTGGTTTTGTTATTTCTTTTCTAGCATTACCTTTCATTCATGACAGTAGATCTAGGAGAAAATCCAGATCACCCATGAAATCTTCCCTGGACGATTCAATGTGTAATATCCTACTTCCGCATCTGCTTTGGCTATAATAAATGTAGAGAAATTTACTTTCTTTTACTTCTGTTTCAAGATTTTCAAATTAATTTAAGTCGAAATTATCATGTGTTAGCGCGACTAATTAGGAAAGCCCCTAGGAAAGGTTTGTAATTTTGGATTTATGTAATGTAATATTACTTGATCCTTGTCATCAAGTTTTATAAAACCAGGTTTAATACTTAAAAATTCATTCACCTCTTTTGCGTTGCTCCCTGTGATCCAGTTATTCATTATTTGTATTTTCTTATTGGTATTATATTCCAATAGCCTTTCTATGTTTCCTTTCCCTCTTCACGGAGGGATTTATGTTTTCTTTTCAATTTCTTCTTTGTTTGTGGAGTCACTATCCATAGTAGTCGTACTTATCTATCGTACGCTGCAACTGTATTTTTAAGTTTGACATTCTGTTGTGTTTTCGCTCCAGTTTTTCATAAGGAAGGTAACATAGAACGCACGTCTTTTCCCCTTGTTCTTTGCAGTCCTGCTTTTATGGCCTTTTTCTCCACAGCTACCGCATCGTTCATCCTCCTTGCAATATATTGATATATGCACATAATTAAAACATTTCCTACAAGTGCTTACAATCAAGTTATCCTTGATGTTTCTTGTTTCGAATCCTATGTAGATCCTGGATCTTCTAAAATGAATCGCTCTACAGATCTTACAGATCTTAGAACCTCAATTACTAAATGTTATCTGTCCTGTTTTCTGGGTCCGGTTCTGAATTTTGATTTGATAGTAATATTAGTTTCTTCTCTTCTTCCGTTGTCTCCTGTAAATTTCTCTCAATTAATTCTTTTACTATTGTTTTTTCCTGCATTTCTGTTGGTATCCCGGAAATAATCATAAACGGGTTCAGTTTTTCTTTTTTTTGCTAACTACGTCAAAAATTTTCAGAATCCCTGGATGCTTCATTAATATTCCTATATCTTGCAGGACCAGGGCTGATCTTGTCTGAATCATTTCGAAATTGTTTATATCATTCCAATCCACTGTCCTTGTCAGTCTCATCTTTGATGCCTTCTCCCTCCTTCGGTTTTATGCTGATTGCCGACTTGTTGTTTCTTTTGTTACTTTCTATTATTTTAGATTTTTCGGGAATTTTGCTGTCTTTTTTAACATATCCGCAAAGGTTGGTGTTGGAATTTCACTTGTTTTTGAGCTCTCACATTTCGGCTTGTCGTTTTCGGTGCATAATGCTTTTATTTCTTCTTCCATCTTCTCCATTTTTTCTTCTTTTTTCCTGCTTTTTTTCTTCGTATTAAAGGTTAGTCACTTCCAATTCCTTAATCCTAACGCTTCCGTCTATTGCCTGTTGTTTGAGTTTTTGATTTCCTTATCTAGCTTATCAATTTATGTTTCCCTTTCTTCCACTCGTGTTTGCCATAATACGAGTTTTAACTCGTACTCCTTTAATCTTCCATCCTCTCTTGTGAGTTCTTCATTGTTTTTCTCAAGTTCTTTTATTATTCCCTCTAAATAGGCTATTCTCATCTTAAGTTCATCCTCCTCTTGCTCTTCTGCCGCTTCCTCACGGTCCATGTCCCCTTTTCTGTCTTCTCAACCCTGGAGTTCAACTTTCTGATGATGTTGTTACCTCCTCTTTTGGGCTTTTCCCCAATCCTCTTCTCTTCAACTCCTCGACATTTTTCTTTTAATTATCTTCCTCTTTTGCTGACTTCATTTTGTTTGGGTTTGGTTCTATTTTCTTTATCTTTTCCAAAAGCTTAAGGCGGAACGGGTTCTTGGGATTAGATCCCGTATCACTCGAACCGGTTTCGGATCACCAATCTTTTTCGAGTTTTTAAGTTCTGTCTCTGTAATGTCCAGATAATCGAAACTGTTCGTTTTCGTTTTCTTCGCTCTATCGGACATCTCAAAATTAGAATACACACTGAAAAACTTTCAAAAATTTAACAAATAATGGTACTCCCTGGGGACACGATTCAAGGAAGCCAACATCCAGAAGGCCAAACGACCCAAATGCCCAGGTGGTGTGTGAAGGAGGGTTACTCCGAAAGATGGGAAAGATTCGGAGGGGTTGGCCGCAAAAAATGGAGGAAAGAAAGTAAAAAATCGGGGTGGAGGTCAGTTAACCCCCTGGGGACTATCCCCAAAATGTTTTCTGTGAGATTATAGACAAAAAGCATTTTGGGGGTGTGGTGGAGGTGTTGTCAGTGATCCCCATGGCCAAGGTTATCAACACCCGAAATTATCAACACCCCATCCTCAATGATCCACTTTAGCCTTGCATTTCAACCATGGAATTAGGATGATTTTTGATAATTCAGAACTTAGTTTTATTTACACTTAGCAACAGAAGTTGCTTCAAGATTGCCGGAAATCCTCTGTTAGTTCACCCAGTATATGCGGCTTCCTCCACTGCCAACGTGTTAGCGTCTATTAATAAAATAAAATGGAAATTTTAAAAGTCTACGAACTCCTCAAGGAAGAATCAGAGAAATATGCCAGCTTCACAAAATGTACCTTTTGTATAGTTTAATAAATTTGCTAATTACAGTTTATATTCTCTGCGTTTCTCCCCGGAAAATTTGCACGTTTTCGAGAGCGATTTCAACACTCGCCTTGCCTATATGACTGCCAATACTCAGCTCCATCACAATCCGATAGGGAAATGAAGTATCATAAATGTGAAATAGTGAGGGTACAGGATCAACGTGATCACCATCAAGAAACCCGCCACATTTTACTGAAATAATTCTTTCTGTCAATTTGCAAGATTATCGTGCGACAAATCAAACAATACGGAAATGTTCCAAGGAAGTTATTTTATGTGTTATATTTGATCTAACTGTTACGATGTTTGAATTAGACGCTGCTGGATAAATGAATACATGTACCGCAAGTTTCACTGAAGATAACACCTAAGCCGTAACTGGTTGATCAAATGTAATACCGGATTTGGCTTTCTTGGAACATTCTTGTGTTGTTTGATATGTCACACAACCTACTTCCCTCTTTCATTTTTTTTAAATGACCTCCTTCCAATAGGGTGTATTTCAAGTTGGTGACCATGTTGATCATCTACTGTAAAATGTAGCCTTATCCGACAATTTTACATTTTTGTATTACGATGTTTCATTTCCTTTACGGTTTGTGACAAGGCTGTACTACAACAGTACAGAGCGATTGCTCGTGTCACGAACTGACATTCAGAATACACTTCCTGTCTGTAACTGCTTTATCTCTTAAAAAAATCACGAAATGCGACTTGAGCATATCGTGTGATAGAACAGACGTTGCAGATCAAATTCCCGATGAAGAAACCACACAAACAACAAAAATACTATATCTTATTTAATTTTAAAGTTTCCGCACGTACTGATATTTTTGTAACCCGCAGTTCACACGTACATTTCCCTCCCAACTATCTCAAAGTATATGACCCTTCCAAAAAAAACTAATATACCAGATCAAAAACGAATGTATTAAGTTTTCTTTTATTAAAAATTTTCCACAATATATAAATATAATAAGCGTATAGGAAGAAAAAACAGCGTCAGGAACATCTATAAATTATTAAGTGATTTACCCTGTAACCGTATCTTTATTTTTGTTCACCCTTATAAAATAAACTAATGGCTTTAATTACAGATTCTAGATAAGACACCATTATAAAATATCTGGTGTAGTAAAAAGTAATCCATTATTTTGCCAATAGATGGCTTCAGTGATCTGTATCTCGCGTTGTATAAGTCCGATCGGGTTCAACGAGATGGCGTTCAAACGATGAGATTGCGTACTACAAACACTGTTCAGAGAGTTGTGATGAGTTGACTCAGTGTTGTGTGAGCGCGCGTCAAAATGGACACTAGCAAAGAGAAAATACGCTATATTTTACAGTTTTTCTTCGATAAAGGCGAAAACACAAGCCAGGCGGCTGCAAATGTGAATAGTGTTTATGGTCCTGATACTGTAACAGCCAATCACGCGCAATTTTGGTTTCGTCGATTCGGTTCCGGTAATTTTGACGTCAAAGATGTACCACGCACTGGAAAGCCAAGTGTCGAAAATGTCGATAAAATCATGGACATTGTCGCGTCCGACCGTCATGTAAGCACTGTTTCGATTGCCCAAGAGCTAAACATTGCGCAAAAAAAACGTGTGGAACCA
The DNA here is from genome assembly GCA_022664845.1 of Lepisma saccharinum. Classification (NCBI taxonomy): domain Eukaryota; kingdom Metazoa; phylum Arthropoda; class Insecta; order Zygentoma; family Lepismatidae; genus Lepisma; species Lepisma saccharinum. The sequence goes on from JAGDQP010003432.1 coordinate 37,518, forward strand.
TTTGCATAAGGCTGGATACACAAAGAGCTTGATGTATGGGTGCCACACGAGTTAACGCAAAAAAATCCTCATGGACCGAATTTCCATCTGCGAATCACTGCTGAATCGCAACAAAAGCGACCCATTTCTGAAGCGGTTGGTGACTGGTGATGAAAAGTGGATCACTTGCGACAACGTCACGTGAAAACGGTCGTGGTCGAAGCGCGGTGCGCCGGCGCAAACGGTGCCTAAGCCAGGATTGACGACCAGGAAGGTTTTACTGTGTGTTTGGTGGGATTGGCAGGGAATTATCTACTATGAGCTGCTCCCCTACGGCCAAACCCTTAACTCGGAACTATACTGTTAACAATTGGACCGTCTGAAGGCAGCAATCGCCCAGAAGCGCCCAGCTTTGGCCAATAGGAGAGGCATTGTGTTCCACCAGGACAACGCCAGGCCACACACATCGATAGTGACTCGCCAGAAGCTCCGGGAGCTTGGTTGGGAGGTTCTTATGCATCCACCTTATAGTCCGGACCTGGCACCGAGTGATTACCATCTGTTCCTGTCCATGGCGAACACGTTTGCTGGTGAAAAATTCGCTTCAAGAGAGGCTTGTGAAAATCGACTGTCTCAATTTTTTGCCAATAGGGACAAGGGCTTCTATGAGAGAGGCATCATGATATTACCTTCCAAATGGCAACACGTTGTCGAACAAAACGGCGCATATGTGACCTAAATCGGATCATTGTAACTATGGTAAGTCAAGCCTTCAATGTCATGCAAAAATAATGGATTACTTTTTACAACACCAGATATAATGCGTGCCCTAAACTCTAGCGTGGAAAATATAATTATGACTTACACACTTAAAATAGGAATGCAAACATTTATTGTGATTAAAAATGTACAGTGCTATGCAATAAAATTTAATTATACAGTTTAAAACCATTGTGAAACTTTTATAATATACGATAAAAAAGGGTCAACAATATCAACTTATATTAAATGCTGGTTTTAACATCCATAGGTTGGTCGATTATTGTAATTGTCTTCGTTCTTTGGGTTTGCTGTGTGCATGACGTATATAAACCAGTTTATAGTCCTGGAATATATGAGATGTTATTCTTATATAGCATCGTATGAAATGTATTTTATGGCATATTAGTGTACCCGTGCTGCTCCGCAGGATTTTAAAATAAGGGAATTGGATAGATGAAAAGAGACGTAATGAAGTATTAGAAAAGAGGAACGTTGTAAAATAAAGGAAAAACACAGAAGAGAAAATAATATCATAAATCAGTAATTATTATAGAACAAAACATGTAAAATACTCTTTAAATCTACAAAACTTTTTTCCAAACAACGTTAGCGGTGCGTCAATCTATTGCTTTTAGTTCAATTTTTACATTCTCAAAAAGATCTAGCACACGATAGTGTTACATACAACAGGCAATGACTGAAAAGAGTTTCAGGCAAATATATGCTTACAATATTGAGGGTGAGGGCTAGCTCTGGGGTCTTTTTTATTGCCATACAGAATGCAAATTGAATTGTAAACTGCATTGTTTTGGAAGAAAATAGAAAAGTAGAGTCAGATGGCGATAAATGAAAGCGAGGAAGAAGTACTCTTTAGTCAACATTAACCTCAGTTGTAATTTGTAGATCTAAGAAGTTATCACATATTTTGTGAAGAATTCATCTTATGCCATTATGTAAGCATTGTTCTTCGTTAAGTTCCTCGCAAACATCGCCATAGATCTTCCTCCTTTCAGTTCTAGAATATATGGTGTTAGCCGCTCGTGTCGAAACTGTCCAAAAGTTCAGCGGGTATTGTAGAATTTCAGTTTCATCTTCAGTAACTAAAGAATTTACCCTGAAGTAAGATTTTGATCTTCCAGGAGGCCGATCAAAACTTTTGAATTTAGCGTGTTAAACTACTGACTCAGTGAAACTGGAAATAGCTCAGACGATGTAATATCCTTTCCGTAAGTGTCAGCGATGATATTAGTTTCTGAGAAGATACAGTCTGGCAAACTAATAGAATATGACTTCCTAGAATAAAATTACGGATACCAATCTTTTATATAAAATATTAATCAATGAAAGTTCTTCTGGGTTAGCTGCCACATTTTTACCTACTAACGTCTGAGCAACTGGAGAAAAGATTTTGAAACTATTTTAAATACATATAAGCAAAGAAAACTTGACGTTCCTTGAAAACAGTCAGAAAACATTTTTGCAAGATTCGGAATCGGACCTTTGGTACCGAGATCCAAAACGTTACCGAATACATCACGGAACCAGTTAAAACAGAGCGGGGTCTGAGCCCTCTTTATACGATAGTTCAAGAAAGGATTAACAGAGTTCACTGGACTATTGTGTGCGCGGTTCCGCAAGAACAGCTAGAAGCAGAGGGATGCGAATGGTTCGTAACATACCTAGTTTTTTTAATTTTATTTATGACCTTAAAGCATCTAAGGCTCAGGCCTGTTTGGGGAGGGGAAGAGAAGCGGGAAGGTGTTGGCTAGGGCCTAATTTGAAAGTACCATTCCGGAATTAGCCTGGTGTGACAGGAAAAGACCCTAGAGAAACCTCAGTCTGAATAGTCGGCCGCTGAAACTCTAACCAAGGGCTCCCGAATGCTCGAGCCTCGGGCTCGAGAGCCACGGCCGTTTGATAACATATTGTGTGTAAATACGAAAATTAAAAAATAAACATTCATGAAAATCGGTTCAGTAGAAACGCCTGGGCGACTGGACAAATCTTCTGCAGAAAAGATTATCATAAGAAATACATAGGAAGGAAAATGAGATTTTGTTTTATTCAAAGTTGATTAAGAGGAGAAGAATGCAAATGCTTCATTACATATCTAGGCGTTATTAGGAACATTTTAGGAAAGGAAATTCACTCAAATCTGTCCAGTGAAAGCCGCTGGGCGACTGGACAAAGGTTTTACAAAACTATTTTAAATATATTTTAATCTTTTCAAACTTTTCTTTTCGGGGTGAATAAAATATGTTGAAAACATTCATTGGGACAGTTACCAATACACGTTTACACGTGGTGAGCTGTGTGCTTAGCTTGGCAAGTTTTGGGGGCTTCTCCCCTTTATCGTAGCCATAATCTCTGGGTGTCTGCGCCTCCATGTAGCAAATATGCTGTATCTGTTACAACCACCACCACTACTACTACTCCTATTCCTACAACAACAATAACTACTACTACTACTACCACTACAACTACAACTACTACAATAACAACAACAACTACTACTACTAATACTCCTGACAAATACAACTATAATGATTTAAAACGTTGGACCTACATATTTTTATTTACAACAATCCACATTTAAATTTTAAAAAATGTTGCCCGCCCACTGGTGCGGGGTGAATAAAATATGTTGGCAACAGTCATTGGGGTGTCACCAATACTCGATTCCCCGTGGCGAGTTACGCCCCTAACTTCGGGGGTTTTGGAAGCTGCGTCCTCTTTATCGTAACCAGACTCTCCGAGAGACTGCGCATCCATGATAAACATTTTCCCCCATACCCCCCGAGGCCTGTGACCCCATTTTGGACTAACACTTCTTCTTCAGTTGAGACTTGACGGAGAGAAATGGAATTTATTGATGGCTCATCTACGTGCTAATCCGGATATTTTAAAAAGAATTATCAAAATTGGTCCAGTAGAACGGCCGCATGGATTTGACAAAGTTTGTGAAATATATGATAAATATTCACCATAAGGAATACATAGGGGAGAACACTCAAACACTTCTCCTTCAGTTGAGACCTGACGGAGAAGAATGCGGTTTCGTGATGTCTCATTTACATGTTAAGCGGGACATTTAAGAAAACGAATGATCAAAATCGGTTCAGTAGAACGACTGGATGGACTGGACAAAGGAGAACACTCAAACACTTCTCCTTCAGTTCAGACTTGACGGAGATCTATGCGGTTTGTTCATGCTTAATGTACGTGTTAAGCTGGATATTTAAAAATAGAATTATCAAAATCGGTCCAGTAGAACGGCCGGACGGACTGGACAAAGCTTGTGAGAGGAATACATAGAAGAGAAGACCCAAGCACTTCTCCCTCAGTTCAAGCTTCACAGAGAGAAATGCGGTTTATTGATGGCTTATCTACTTGTTAATCCGGATATTTTAAAAATAATTATCAAAATCGGTCCAGTAGAACGACCGGACGGACTGGACAAAGGGAGAACACTCAAACACTTCTCCCTCAGTTCAAGCTTGACAGAGAGGAATACGGTTTATTGATGGCTCATCTACGTGCTAAACCGGATATTTAAAAAAAAACGATTGACCAAAATCGGTCCAATGTAAAGGCCGGACGAACTGGCCAAAGCCTTAGCAATTTTTTTCTATTATATATAGATTATTATTATTTATCAGGTAAAAAAATATTGAGCTCAAGGTTAGTTCTTGAATATATTTCGCCACGAGTACAAGAGGCGCAGTGCGATAGGACTTGAAAAATGAAAATGAAATTGAAGAATGCAATAAGTTTGGTTTGGTTTGGTTATCATGGAAGTCGTGTGGAGGTTATTTAGTTCGACGTTCAAAAGTTGTAAAAGAATGTGGCAAGGCCGAAATAATGTTTTGAGGTGTAATTTGATCTTTTGGGAAAGACATAAAGCCTTCGATCTGCGCTGAACACAACAACAAATGGTCCTGTATTCAAACCCATGGTTTGTGATAATGTTTGCATAGCATTTGGAGCACATTCGGGAGCATGTATCGCTGTATCAGATGAATAGACTTATAGTCGTTATTTTAGACATATTAAGTTGAAACCTACGAATTGAAGATTGAGGTGAACCAGTAATGTGTTATTTCTGGTTTCAGGTAAAATTACAATAGATGTGGAAGTACAAAGTAACACGTATAAATTGTAATTGGTGTTGGTAGGTTTGCAGCTTAGGAATCAACTTCTTGGAAGAAACTGCATGGATATAATTTAGCCTAGATGGAGGGTTAATATGTGGGCGCCAATAACTGAAGTTCATGATAGATTAATGCAGGTGGAGTGTAATTCCAGGGAACAGAAGATAAGTGTGTTGTTGGATGAATTGAAGGAGGTGCTTTCTGGAGATATTTCAAAGCCTGTTAAAGACGGTGCCATATCCACTTTTTTTTGCAAATTAAGGGAATTTGTTCAAAAAGAACTAACTAATTTAGAAAAATTAGGAGTAATTGTGCCAGTAGAGTATACAGATTAGGCGACTCCCTTAGTGACAGCAATGAAGGAAAATAATGATATTCGCCTATGCCTTGACTTAAATATGACTTAATAAAGTAACCACGAAAGTCGTATATCGCTTACCTAAAAGTGAGGATATCTTTCATCAATTGCATGGTGCCAAATGTTTTACAATCCTGGATCTCTGCCAAGCATATTTACAATTAGTACATCCGTCTTCTCGGAAATACATGCTGAGGCAAAAGTCCAGCACCACCCTTTTATTTTTGAAAGACTTGAGGAAAGATTACGAGACTTTGGATGTGGGTAATTGGGGTGAGGGCATACCAGATGGTGCCATTGAGCATCATGGTAGCCATCTTGAAATCCGCCATTTCGAATTCAGGTCCAATATTTCAGATGGGAAGGGGGAATGTGACGTATCGTTTTAGGCTAGAATTTCACCAGAAATACGAATCTGCAGTTATTTTTCATCTAACTTTATTCAATAACGAAATGGCATATTGCATCATGTAATGGGTATAAATGTGTCTTTTCAGGTGATGTAAAATGGCTCTTACCAGCCAAGAAAGGATTCTCATCAGTGGGGAACGTAGTGCCAGAGCCATCGCAGATGACTTCAGTGCCAGGCATGCAGAGAGGGACAACATTGCACATACAACAGTGTCGCGTATTTTGCAGAAATTTAAAGTTTCTAGATCTGTACACGACAAACAACGCAGTGGAGGCCTGAGGACTGCAACAGATGAGGAAACAGCGGCGGCAGTTGTAGCATCCTTGGTGAAAAGCCCGAGACGCAGTACCAGACGTTTAGCTGCAGTTTCAGATGTAAGTCAGAGATCGATACTCCGTGTGTTGCACACAAACATGTGGCATCAAAACAAACTCCAACTGCAGCAATACCTAACGGAGGATGACCCAGATAAGAGAATGCAATTTTCAGAATGGGCTATGACGAAGTGTAGCGAGGAACCTACGTTTCCTCTTAGAGTGCTGTTTAGCGATGAGGCTCTGTTCCATGAGCGGTGAGGTCAATAAAAAGAATCACCGTTATTGGTCAGACACAAACCCAGCATGGACAGATGCCTCGATGGTACTTGGTGGGGAAAAGGTGATGGTATGCGGTGGAATATGGAACACTCTTCTTATCGGGCTGTTCTTCATCCATAGGAACCTAATTTGGGACAGATATCTTGACATGCTGCAGTAACAGGTGTTCCCATCACTGCTGAACCCACAAGGTGACTTCCCTGACAGATGGTGCTCCTCCTCACTACGCATTATGTGTTAGGGAGTTGTTGAATGCACAGTTTCCGGGCCATTTGAGTGACCACCTCGTTCGCCGGCCTGACACCCTAAGACTTTTATCTGTGGAACCATCTCAAAGCACTTGTTTATAAAAAAAATCACTTATCTCTCGAACAACGATTCAGGCACGTTTTGACTCTGTGATGCCGGAAGTGTTATAACGTGTACATTAGGACTGGAATAAACGTCTCGCATTGTGTGTAGCACACAACGGGGAACACACAGAACATATCTTGTAGATTCCCACATGCAATGTTTACTTCACAAAATTTCATTTATCAATGAAGTTAGGTGAAAAATTACTGCAGATTCGCACTTCAGATGAAATTCTACTCTAAAACGATATGTCATATTCCCCTTCCCATTTGAAATATTGGATCTGAATTCAAAATGGCGGATTTTAAGATGGCCGCCATCATGCTTAGTGGCACCATCGGGTGGACCTCCACCCTAATTACTCACATCTAAAGTTTCGTCATCTTTCCTCCAGACGGAAATGTCATAAGACCATGGAACACGCTAAGGGTTACGGACGCGGAAATGGACAAAGAAATTGAGATCTAGGTGACTGAGATGGAGAAGAATGACAGGGACCAAACGAACGAAAGAGCAACCTGCAGAAAAGAAGGAGGAGGACGGAGAGGAAGAAAAAGGATGGAAGACATGGACACCGAGGTTGTAAAAGAAAAACACAGACAAAAACAGCAGCTCTGAAACGACTTCGCAGGACATAGAAGAAGAGGATACGGCTGAGGAAAAAGAGAAGGAGGTGGCAGAGGGAGGTGAGGCTAGAATGACAAGTTTTAACCCAAACGAATTTTATGAAGATTTAAACAAGCGCTACATCCTGTCAAGACTTGAGGTGCCCTTACTACTGACAGCAGCTATTAGGATCATTGTAAGAAATATCCACCCAAATGGAAGAACAATAACGTTTCCGATAATTGAAGAAGTTGACAGGATTAACCTACGTTCCAATGGAATAGCAACGGACCCACAGGACCTATTGGACCTAGTAGACAAAGTGCTTGAAAGAAGAGATGAACCTTTTCAACTAAATAACGTCTACAGTCAGTTCGTTATGGCGTATGGACGTACAGTATTTGTGCCAACGGAGAGATTTCCAGTATGTTGCGTTCACCTAAGACATCCCTAAATGTTCAAATTTGTTCAGGTTAACTTGGACATATCACGTCTAGCACCCCATGAACCTAGGATACACTGCGAAAAAGAAATGGTGGACGTGGAATGCAATCAAAAACCCTATATAAATAAGGGGAAAATACCGGGCATGCCGACAGATGCCGTGACACTGATACCAGAGGATCTGGGTCCAATGGTCGCTGTGGTAATTTTCAATAAGAAAATTGAAGCGTTGGTGGACTCCAAATACACATGTAAATGGATACAGACATTCAGCCTAAAACTTGGAAAACACTAAATAATCATTGTCAACCTGTACCGCTAGTTCTCTATGCCGGCCGATATCTTTGTAAATAAACTGGAAACAATTTTGGAAGGGTTTTACACGGGAAACTTACTTATCTTAGCTGATTTTAATGCTGAATCCCCGCTCTTGCACTGCCCTGGAACAGATGGAAATGGGGAGAAATATCAAGACGTAATTAACCAATACCAACTCGTAGTCCATAATAAAGAAGATCAGCCACTGACATTCCAGGGCAGGGCAGGGCAGAGAGTAACATAGATGTAACGATGACAAAAAGTAATATACATAGGAATATACAGGAGTGGAGTGTGTTGGAACACGCAACGACGAGCCAGCACGGCATCATTAACTTCTATATTAACTTTACACAAGACAAAAATAACAATAACGAACAAGAAGAATCCAATAAATTAAACTATAGTACGAAAAAACAAAACTACACTAAATTAATGAACAAATTGGAACTACATCAAATCGAACGGGATGTGGATCTGGATGACATCGCAGAGAAGATAGAGAAAGTTACGCAAAAAGCAATCGTAAGTGTGGCGCCCAAAACAAATAAAACTAACAACAGGAAACCTTTCTGGACCCAAAAATTAGATAAACGGAGACTAAAAGCAAGTAGAAGAAGTTATAAAGCAGCCAGGGACGACGAACTAAAAATACAAAGATTAAATAAATATTGGAAAATAAAACAAGAATTTGAAAGAGAACTATTTGAAAACAAAAAGAAGACCTGGGGAAAGTTCGTGGACGAAAACCTATGCAAGGACATTTGGGATATGCCTTACAAGATAGTAATGAAAAGCATAAAAACAAAAGGGGTACTAAATATATTAAAAAAGACGATGGAACGTTTACAACGAGCTGGAAGCAAACCATGGAGCTAATTATTACTAAATTATTTCCAGGTGACAGCGAAAACAACGACAACGAGGAGAACTTAAGAATCAGACAAGAAGTAAGGCAACCCACAGAAGCAGGCGAAGAACAAGAACTACCAACTATATAACCACTGAAGAAATAAAGACCGCACTAAAGTCACTAAAAGCAAACAAAGCACTGGGTCCACACGGAACTAAAAACTAAATCTACACATCTTCAGCGGAATTTTCGGCGCTATATTTAGCAAAATTATACAATCAATGCATACGCCAAAAAAGATTCCCAGAAACATGGAAAAAGCAAACCTCATTATTTTGTATAAGGAACAGAATAAGCCTAAGACGAATCCCAAATCATACAGACCGATCTGCTTACTTAACGAAATCAGCAAATTTTTTGAAAAAGTATTAATTAACAGAATTAATGACAAAAGAGAAAACCTAGAAAACTGTAACCTACAATATGGCTTTCGTCGCGCTAAATCCACTGAAGATGCAATAAATAAGTTCTGCGATGCAGTAAATAGATTAAAACAGGATAATTTCAAATACGTCAGGGAGTCTTCTTGGACATTGCCGGCGCATTTGATAACGTGTGGTGGCCATCAGTTTTGAGGGAATTGAAAAACATTCGGATTCACCAAAACGTCAGGAAAACAATAAAAGATTACTTCCAAAACAGAACAATAGAAATTAATACGGCTGATGGCGTCGTGAGCAAGGCCCCGAGGAAAGGATGCCCGTAGGACTCAGTGCTGGGGCCGATTGTGTGGGATGTGATGTTTCAGCCATATCTGGAACTGCCGAACGGACTGGAAGAAGTGGAACTGGTCGTGGGATATGCGGATCTGGCGGTCGTAATAAAGGGCAAAGCAGGCAAGATCTACAAGATAAAGCATATCATATTATTGCAAGAATGACATTGTGGTGCGAGAACAATAAACTATTAATATCAGCAGAACAACGAAATATGTAATATTTAAGGGTAAACTGAATTTCAATATGGGACGAATAATGAAGATAGAAGAGAAAGCAATTAAAAGAGAAAAAGGGATAAAATATCTAGGTGTACTACTCGATAAAAGTTAAATTTTAAATCCCATGTGATTGCAGTCAAAAATAAAGCTATTAAAACATGATATAAAATGGTACAGATAGCTACCAACGACTATAGAATACCAATCAATATCATACGAATGTACCACGATGTCATAATTTGCTCCGTTGTTGGATATGCCGACAGCGCCTGGTGCCACTGGATGGATGATATAAGACAAATACAAATTATCAACAGATCTCAAAGACAAATCTTACTCCGTCTTACAGGAGCCTATAGTCTCACTTACGATAAGGGTACCGACTGGGACCCATGTGGACCCTATGTCGCTGTGCAACTTGGGATATGTCATTGTTCATTTTCTGTATAAATTCCAACTACTTTGACACGTAACTATATACAGGGATCCCACCAGGATTTCCAGTTTCGGGGTGTAAAGTAAAAATTGGGACGGTGAATGAGGAGTTGTACATGACCGTCTTCTTTCAATTCTTGACCGTGAAATTTTTTAATTTCGAGGGCGTGATCGATAATTTAGGGGTGTGATACCACTTCCACAGACCGAGCCACCGTTGCTCAGAAGTTGAAGAGAGTCTATAGCTGACGAAGGTGACAGACGTGATTTGAGCTCGCTCCATAGTTGTTATTTACAACGCAAGTTTATTATTTTGTGTGTGTGAAGATTATATAATAGGACACGAAGTGGAACAGTTTATTGCCTACAAGTTTATAATAATACCACAATCTGTCATATCAATTGTTAAATAGTGAAATTAGTCTGTAATGAATTTAGCTTAGAATGAATTCAGTCATACCAAGACGGAATATAATTTATATAGACTGTCATGAATTAAACTTTCGATCCAAGACAACTGAAGTACATGAGTTACTTTTAGAACAATTTGAAATAACCACCACGGAGGTTGAAGCTGTTGAAACATGTGGGTAGAAACAAGTGGTGTGTTCGAAGCTGAAAAATCAAGACAGTGAAACCAGCAATAAATACTTTCCAAGCAAGTTTATCTATAGAGACGATGGAATAAGTTCTAAAATGTACAAGATGAAGAAAGCAGTGGAATTAAAATTACAGTATCATACATTAGAAATCACAGATGCACAAGTGGCTGAATGTTTCACTAAATACCGAACAATCTCGCGGAGAGTAAGTACCCTTGCAATACAACGAAAAATATATTTTTGTACTTATAGTGGAAGACGTTTGGTAGTTTTCAATAATTTAACAGAGACCCTTTCCAAATTTATCTCCATTTTGGTTACGGGTACCAAATTCAGGAACAAACTGAATAGCGAATCTGCTACCGCTGTGGCAGCACAACACATTTGCTGAATGATTGTCCCCACTCTGACAAGAAAGAGTTACAAAAAGAGCCATATTCCTTTAATGCTCCCAATACTCGAACAGATCATAACTAAAAGGGAACTTTCACATAGGTACGTTTACAGAGTCAAGAAAAAAACAAACAGCCGGAGCACAAACGTCTAACACTAGTGACAACGCCGAGTGTATTTCAGAGTTGTAAGAAAAATCCGTTGCTACCTCGATCGAGTTGGAAGAAAATAAAAGCGCTTTATTAAAATATCTAAGAGAAAGATGTTCTGTACTTTTGTACAGAACAACCCCAACCAATAACAACCCCAACAAGGTGGGAAAATCTAGTACATTAAATACTGTACCTGATGTTGTGTTTGAGGTACAAGAAACCTTGGACTATAATAAATAAGAAGCATGGCTATTTATAGATTTTTACGAAAGTCTTTTGATACATTCAATCATGAAATGATGCTCGCTGAATTTCAAATGATAGACGATTAGAGGTTTAGAGGATTACCTCTCAATTCTTTAATGTTATATATCAAATACATATCAATATGTGTCAGTAAATGGTATTGAAAGTGATGAATTAAAAACGGAGTAAGGTGTACCCCAAGAATCAATCTTCAGACCTTTGATATTCTTAATATATGTATTTGATGTTCATTTGTTGAATTTGAGAGTGCAAATTACATTGCTTGCAGATGACAGGACAATATTTTACAAAGTAGATACATTGGATCAAGTATAAACATATATTGAAAATGTTATGATACAATTATGGCCGGTTTCACCGACCATTCTTAAATGTTAAGGAAGCGTTAAGCCTATTTAACGCTTCCACACAGCGCCAGAGGGTTTCACCAACCTCCCTCAATGTTGTTAACAGCTCCTCAAACTCGCCCTTAACTTAAGAATGCGATTTTCCTCCCTTGATTGTTTAACGCGATCTTAAATTACGTAGCAATATGGCTTACAACTATGCTGAATATAGTCTATGATCTATATATTTTCCTAAATGCGTATCCATGTACTTTCGGAAATAACGTTGCTTTCTTACCTAGCAATGTAAATATGATGGTCGATAACCTTTATACAAGAAATACTTAGGAAGATGCATTCTTTACAGACAACACATTTGTGTACAATATATAATGTGTAAATAACACAACCCAGTAGATTATAGTTTCCTAATGTGTCTTCAACAAAAGAAAGGAAAAGGCGATCTGAACTCTGATATATAAGGCTGATGTCGGGAACGTCTGATTTCGTCTCTTTACTATTCCTTCGAGTACGTATCCTTAGCGGTTCGCATAATTCCTTTTAAATATTCTTGGCAGAACACTTTCTAGTAATGCACGTGTATATATACAATTTACAAAACTGTTTCAGAAAGGGGTGGGCAATGCATTTGTTTCTTTTGAACTCTCGGGTTGTAGTGACTATTACTAGTTTATATAACCGTGACTTTCCACATGAACACGACTTACATCTTAGTCAAAGTTACTCATAACATTTGGAGTAAAACCGTCGGGAACAGTGGAGGGAGAGCACTCCATAAGTAGACCTTTTAGTAGAAAACTCCCTTGTACACTATTTTTAAGGTAATTCCATTGCGGATGTAATCAGCTATACATTTTCACATTGTTTTGCACAAAAGAACTGCAAGTATAATGCGCTCATATGTGTACAGAGAGCATTGAGATGCTGTACTATTCTGTTGAATGCACCTACTTAACTACAGACAAAACGTAATTCATGTCCATTTTTAAATAGATCACAAGCCAAATCTAGCAAAACGAGTCTGTATTTATCGGAATAAAGAGAACATTGCAATTAACTATAATTCTTTCTGTAAGTTACTTCTGTCATATGGCGTTGAACTACTCATTTATAATGTAGTTATTTGCATTATGTCGATTCCGCACAATGCAGAAGAATGTGATGTAAAATCAAAGATAGATGTGAGTACACCAACACACATGCGCCCGTAAAAGTGTCCTTGCATTCATGCCCTTCCCACTCGATTTTGTATCACTCTCTGCATTGGATGCTACCAAAATATTTACACTGGAAGTACATTCAATCGCCATATAACAGAAGTAGGTAATATCAAGAATTTCTTAACGTAGGTAATTAATTAAGTAAGTAGGTAAGCTACGAAGGGAAAGAATGAGTGAAGCTCCGCAGAGACGATACAGTCAATGTAGCTTTAATTGTAAACATTAAAAAAGGGATTGTGTAAAATAACCTAACCTAACCTAACCCACTGTAGCTTAGTAAACAATAAAAAAGAATGAACAGAAGGCAATTTGATCGACTGTGCGGAATAAAAGCCGAAATAGTTAAAGCATTCTGTATCAACAAACTCGAGGAATGTGTTTATAGCTTCATCTGCTTCTATTTGTCGAAACTATGTAAGGTGATCGTACCAATGGTTGATCAAATAAGGAAAATTTCAAGTGTAAACAAGAACTGACGTTTATACAATCATATAAAAATACTTATCTGGTCTACGAAACAAAGCTTGAGACAGTGCAGATAAAGTCAAAGAACTCGCATTTGTTTCATTTGACAAGACAAAAATGTATTGCTGAAGGTGAAGTTGCACTAGTAGGCGACCAGCTGTAAATAGCCAATTGTAAACGACTATTGTTCCCGTGTATATCATTCATTCTTTTTACTATAGATTGTTCCTTGAACAACGAAGGGATATAATAATTAATTACTTCACTGTACCGTCGCTTCTAGTACATATGCACGTATATCATGTATTAGTTGTTGCTCAGTCTTTTTATTGCGCGCTCTGTTCTCTTCAATATTCACTTTACACATTTAAGTGATTTTGGTGGGTGACAATACGTTTTCTGATTACACCGCGTTTGGGAGCTACACTATTAAACCTTACGGAATTTTAAAAAGTATTTTGTTTACTACTGTATCGAATATAAATATTTTTACGGTTTGTGTCCCTTATTGGGCAACCACTGGCGACTGGTCCATTACAGGTACGGACACCCTACAGTGACACTTCCTTTCCGGCAATCAGGCGAGATAGATAAGAAACATTTATGCGTTCTAAGGTACAATATTTAATTTGAATTATACGCATTCATTTGTAGGCGCTCTAAATGCAGTACAACAAATACTATACACGCGGGAAATTAGGCCGAATTTGTTTACTTTCTACTCAACGCACTGTGATTGTCATTTATTTGTGGCCAATCTCGCGGATCAACCAATCGCAATTCTTGAAAATAGAACAGCATGTATGAGAAATTACACATTCAGGAATCATACACGGTGCGTTTCGGACAACAAAATATGAAAGAACGTTCCAATAAACATAGGCCCTACGCCGCCTCGTTTCGAGATACAGGGTTGCATACTTGGAATCCAAAATCGCCTCCTGACCAGTGGAATTGAAGACAAAGATGTGGACAAAAGGCGGGAGGTTATTTCTGACACCAAAACAATTAATAAAGTTCTCTTGAGGTTTTCGAATTCCGGTGGCTGTAAGAGATGCAGGGTTGTCAACGTGGAATGCACAATCAACGTCTGACGATTGGAATTGACGAGAAAGAAGTGGAACCCTTCGGTAGGTGATCTCTTGAGATCATAACAAGCAAGAAGGTCCTCTTCCATTGTGTTCGAATTCCTGTGAGCGTAATAAATACAAGGTTGCCAACTGTGTGAGTCATTATCGAGTGTCACCCCAAAATAATTTATGAAAAAGGCAGCAAATGACAAATGTACGCTGGTAACCTGATACCTACGGGAGGGCGACACGCGACCAAGCACACATCACGAATTTTAGGTGTCTTTCTACATGCACACGGTAGAGTTCAGGCGCTTCCTCAATCACACAGTGCATTTCAGTGTATTTGCCTCAGTCACATCAGGTACACATATGACATAAAGTACCATGACTACGTAGTTTGTGTCTAAGTACGAACTGTGACAACGCGTTACTTCGGGGAGTGGATAGGTGCGTGGGCTCGAATACCACATTGACATGCGATGCTTATGGGTTTTGGAGTTTCACGATTTTCAATGTCGGGTTTAGTGGCATACGTATGAACAAGAATGACACATCCAAGGTACAGAAAGCATATTCAAGCATCGTTTCTATGGTTTGGAGGGTATGGAGGATTATTATGTAGTGTTGCAACCCGAAAAGTGGCATTTTTGTATCTCTCGGGAAATGTTCGAGACATCGATTCCACACAAACACCATCCGGATTGTTGAGGTATAGGAACAATGTATGTGACGTTTTCCACATTAAATCATATGGGACATTTTCTTTCTACGCGATTCACAACTGTACCGTTTTGGTGGCTTCTCTGTCACACACGTTACGCACTGCATGCTGTGTATTCTGTTGTTTACTCCCTACATTACAGTCTTTCATTCTACAGTATTGGTATTGTGCTACAATTGTTCGTTTCTCGATACGGACATCGTAGTTTCTCCATGTTCGGGCTTCATAGCTACCGTAGTTGGCAACACTGACAAATCAACTTTCGCTTAATTTCATTCACTACTTATGCCACAGCATTTCATGCGATAAAAGGTATCTCTTCCAGTTAACAAACCATGTGTTTGTGTTGGAGTGGCAAAATTGTTTGTGCGACACTGCTGATGTGTGCTTGGTCACGTGTCCCCCTCCCGTAGGTATCAGATTACCAGCGTACAGTTGTCATTTGCTGCCTTTTGCATAAATTATTTTGGGGTGACATTCGATAATGCCTCACACAGTTGGCAACCCTGTATTTTTTACACGCACAGGAATTCGAACACAATCCAAGAGGACTTTCTTGCTTGTTATGATCTCAAGAGATCACCTACCGAAGGGTTCCACTTCTTTCTCCTCAATTCCAATCGTCAGACGTTGTATATTTGTTGATAAATTGTATTTTACCTCTCCATGATACCTGAACATCTTGTTTTGTTCAGAGGAAGTAGAGTACTATTGTCCTTGCTTTGGTTTCCTGAGTTTTTGTGGGAACTATTTAGAAAACATATTTTGGGTAAATTTCTATGAATAGATCCAATTTGTATTCAAGTTGTGGGATCACATCATTAAAAGAGTATTGCCACCATAATGTACTTTGCCTGTAATATCATGCAGAAAAATGTCGTCAGTTAGTTGGTTGGTTGAGTTCTTGTAGAGGTTATGTTACCCAGAAAAAGACTAAGTTATTTTTCTTATTTCGATTAGAATTTATTTACTGATTCTCTTCCTTTTAGTAACATGCCTCAGTATCTGCGGATGTAATATTTCTGCCTCTAGTCAGACTTGAATCCGAATTGTTTAGTGGTGTTCACCTCAAGAAACTTAGCTCAATAAGATATATCCACAGTACAGAAGGGTGCTAAAATCGGTTATTTGTTCTTATCTTATTATTGGAAATATTTGTTATTGGCGATCACCACTACCTCTAACGAATGATTTTTTTCTGTTGTAAACAGAAAGAAGAATTATTTTCGGTCATCAATTTCCCATGATGGATTCGCCTCGCCTCTCCTCGTTGATGATTTGGCTGTTGGGGGGAAAATGGTTAAGAAAATTGCTATTGACGATCTTGTTAATGATTGCTACAATGAAGCCAAGATGTTGTTAATGATTGTTAAAATGAAGCCAAAACGTTAACATTTGATACATCAGAGCTTTTCATCTGCTTTTAATAACACTTTACAAAAAGTTAACAAATAAAATGTCCTTATTTTTTATATAAAATATGAGTGTTACTTGTTTCTAGCTATACCATGTTAACATCGAAGAGGTCCATGTGAATTACGTATAGTTTGGGGTTGAAGTCAAAATTGGGAGGGCGTAAGTGTAGTTTTGTAAGTTTTCTGTCGATTTTTGACCGTAATTTTTTTAAGTTGGGGCGCTCTCGAGGCTATGGAGAGTGACACCCCCTCAGTGGAGTCTGGTTGAGTCACTGATTAGGTATATGCAGAGTATGAAGCAAGAACAACGTTTGGAAATAGGTGGGATGCGCCAAGCGACATATCATTTATTGTCTTTCCTAAATAATCTGCCCCCACAAGAAGATATGAGATTTTGTAGGACAGTAGTCTTTAGCCTCATCTACTATTTCATTTATATTTCATTCAATTCTCTATGTAAAATATAATTTGAATGAGTTTCATATGAGTTCGGAGACCCATTCCTATAAAACAAGAAATAGTCAGTTACTTTTAGTCCCAAGAACAAGATTATCAAAAATATACAAATAGTATAAAATACAAGGGGTAAAGTTCTATAACATGTTGAAACCAGATGTAAAAAAAATTGCTATATCAGAAATTCAAGAATAAAATAAAGAAACTACTTATTTGTAGCGAAGGATACTCAGTTTATGAAATTCATCAGTATTTTCTGGAATTTTTATGAATGGTTAGAATTATTTTATTATTTTTAACTCTGTGATGATGTCGAAAGACTGAATAACCTCAAATTTAAATATTGTCTTTGATTTTATTCAAAGTTATAGCCCTTATACAGGGTGATCCGCAATTCCTATGACAGCGTTTGGCAGTTGAAAGTAGACATCAAAACAAACAAAAAACTATATGGACACAAATCGCAAACCGGCGTCCTTTACGAGTTATGGGCGTGGGAAATTTGGCGGCACGGAACTTTGAGACGCTATAGCACAAAGACGAATGGCCGTGACACAGGCGGCGTGGAATTTCATAAAGGAGGTCATATGCGTTGTATCCAAAAATATCAAAATCAAAACTCCAGAACAATTGCGCAAGGGATTCCCCAAAGGAAGTGAGGGATTCCCGCTTATGTTTGCAAATAAAGATCGGTGAAAATGAGCTGGAAAGGAAAGAGTATGTAATATTAAAGTAGAATTCGTCTGTGCCACTTCGATAGTGCAAACAGAATCAAAGATATGGAGAATTGTGGGGTAGCTATGAGTGGTTGCATAACTACAAGTAAATAAGTTTCAACCATACCAGAAAGATTCGTGTATTGAAGGGTAGATTAATGTGTTATCAATTCATACAACGTTGCACTCTCCATTTGTATTACCACACACACGTACGGAGTCATTTTGGTAACACGTTGTTACTGAACCCACAAAATAGTATGTTCTACTGAATGTATTACTTTGTCGTCTAACCTGTCGTCTACAACTCGTAGATTGTCCTGTTACCTTCTGCACTCTACAGTGGAAATGACATACGTTGTTTCAATGTTTGCACTACCACAAAACTACAGTGATAGGTGAAGGGAAGTAAGGAGGTCTGACGTGAGTCCTAGAAACCTATGCTAAAGCTATGAACTAACAAAATAGTATGTAGATCAGTACGCATTCGAATAGAAAGGACAACAGAATTGGGAAACGAACAGTACCACGCAATCTTGTCCTCTTTGCACAAGCAACCACCACTGCGAGAACCTGCGGAGGCCATTAAGGGTCCGTGCGACAAAGGCACAAAGCAAGTATGTTTGCAATACAAGACACTCTGAACACTCACAAAGAAAACACTGGTCACTAGGTCAGTACGTACCACTTACCAAGTTCGAACCGAAGAGTACTCATTGTGACGATCCAACGGACGCATGTGGGGAGTCCATTGCATGAAGCGACATGTACTACAAGAGCTGCTGGAAGGAACGCCCACGAACAGCGATGCATGCCTCGCACCGACGACGTATGTTCGCATAGACGCGATTGAAAACGGCTAGCATGTCTCGGATTTCCTCAGCTGCAGCTGGAATGCGTGGCACGAGATCTTCCTCCGACTCTACCGGTATCTCATACACCAACGTCTTCATGTGACCCCACAGAAAGAAATCCAGTGGCGTCAGGTCAGGCAAGCGTGGTGGTCATGCTCTTGGACCACCACGGCCAATCCATTGTCCAAAGGAAGTGTTTAAATGATCTAGGACAGCCCGTGTGAAGTGGGGAGGCGCACCGTCGTGTTGAAACCACATGTGCTGTCGGATTCTAAGAGGAATGTCTTGCAGTAGCTCCGGCAGTATCTCCTGTAAAAAGATTAAGTAGTTGGCACCGGTGAGACGTGCTGGGAGAAGATATGGTCCAATTAATCGTCCATTTATGATGCCTGCCCATACGTTCACACTGAATCGTTCCTGAAATGCGCGCTCTCGAACACCATTAGGATTTTCGACTGCCCACATGTGGTTATTATGACAGTTAAACACACCATCCCTAGAGAAGGTCGCCTCGTCAGTGAAGAGTATCAGTTGAAGAAATGCAGGATCCTCTGCACAGCGCTGAAGTATCCACTGACAGAAGTTTACACGTGGCGCAAAATCGGCTGGAGCAAGACTTGGAACTCGCGCAATATGGTATGGATGCAAGTGTTCTTGGTGGAAAACCCTCCAAACAGTGGTACTGCTTCCCCTCAAGTCACGTGCCATGCGTCGGGTGCTCGTCGCAGGATCCCGTTCCACTCGTCGAAGCACACCCTCTTCAAACTGCGGGGTTCGTACGCGTCTCGGAGCACCACAGTCGATTCTGTTGACGGTAAAGGTACATCTCTTCCTAAGCCGACGTTCTAGTCTGGCAAAGATAATACGTGACGGTACTCGACGATGTGGAAAGCGCTCGGCGTAAAGAAGACGCGCACGCCTTCCATGACGATGAGCTTCGCCATAAATTGATAGCATTTCTACATACTCATCAAAAATAAGCTCGGCCATTGTATTAAACTGCACGATCAGATCACGAGATACTGTTCTCTGGCCTCGATCACAAAGCAAACTGTTGTACGGTGGAGAAGACTGTACTGATAGGTGTACGTCACGTTATGTGCAGGGGCTCGCAGCGTGAACGCCATACACGCCAGTTGGAAAGCCATGTGAAAATGCTTGTTTTTGTTGAACCAATTTGCTGTGCTTGTTGATAGATACACATTCTGGGAAAATGGGATACGAAGTCAGAACCATAATTGGACATGTGAAGCACTCGGAAGGTAAAACCGGTACGAACTGTTTATTATACACGTTATTCCTGCAAATTTACTTTTCTTCCTGCAATGCACAAAACTGTTGTATTGTCTGCTTCTTTTCTCGATTATGTTACGTCGAACACACAGATATTCCACCATGAACAACAAAAATGGCAAATTGTGGTTTTGGCTCAGCTGGTGATGATTACTGCGTGTCTTGTGACAACCTTGAATGATAAGGCTCGTATGGTTCAGACTTCATTGTGCCATCATGTTTCCGGTCGACAAGCATTCATAAATAGAAGTAGTCCAATGGTTCATGCATTCATATTAATATCTTCCACGATCGACACATGTGACACAATGCGTGCGTGCGTGAATTGTTATTAACGCCCTAAACGAGCTAAAGAGCTTCTAAGGACGGGATCTACAGCTTTACGTGGGTTCCAACCCACATGTGTCCCCACCGGGAATCTAACCCGGGACCCCTTTGTTAGACGGAAGCGAGCGTTACCACTCACCCACAGGGGACACGTGCAACAATTAGTGGCATATCTCAAGCTTCGACATTCGTTTCAAAATTGTACAAAACCACCTTCTTTCTTGGCCCTCTTCACTCGTTCTTTGAACTCGGTATTTACCAATTACGTTCGGTCATACCCTAGGCACACTCTCGGAACCAGAAACACTTCGAAACTACATACTACTGTATTTGTTATTTATGGCCATTACTTATCTGAAGCTCCGGTCGGGATAGATAAAGGCCCACGATTTGGAAAGCAACGGCCCTGGCCTTACAGAAGGTATCTCAGCATTTGTCTGGTGAGAATGACCTACACCAGTGAAACTGTCCGTCACGATGTTCGATCGCAGTAGGATTTGGACACACATACCGCGTGGCAGGCAGACACACAAAGTGCTTTATTCATTTTGCAGGTCACTCAATGACGTTCTCTGTTAATGCAGATAGCGTACAACGCAAACACAAATACCACATGCCTGTCTTGAATGATATGTGTGACTTTTTTCCATAGTATGTACTTAGGACAGTCTACTGTAAATGTTTCATGTACACCCAGTATTGCAGCAAGACAAGAGTTTAACTGCATGTTTTGAATGGATGCCAGTTGATTTCCAAGCAACCCAGGGTGGTTTGGTAACAAACTTTGATTATTATGTAACATAATAGAGTGCAGTCACATTTTGCACAATGATTCTCGGTTTAATACTACTAGTATCATTTGTTACTCCCACAGATCAATAATAAGACTACGTTTTGTACTGCTTTTGCGTGTTTCACATGTACGTAGAACCCTCAGCAAACCAACTATCTTCCATGTGACATTTCAAAAAAGTTATACACTTGCAACTTGTTTACTGGTAGTTATGCAACCACTTATAGCATCCCCACAATTCTCCATATCTTTGATTCTGTTTGCACTATCGAAGTAGCACAGACTAATTCTACTTTTATATTACATACTGTTTCCTTTCCAGCTCATTTTCACCTATCTTTATTTGCAAACATAAGCGGGAATCCCTCACTTCCTTTGGGGAATCCCTTGCGCAATTGTTCTGGAGTTTAGATTTTGATATTTTTGGATACAACGCATATGACCTCCTTTATAAAATTCCACGCCGCCTGTGTCACGGCCATTCGTCTTTGTGCTATAGCGTCTCAAAATTCCGTGCCGCCAAATTTCCCACGCCCATAACTCGTAAAGGACGCCGCTTTGCGATTTGTGTCCATATAGTTTTTTGTTTGTTTTGATGTCTACTTTCAACTCCCAAACGCTGTCATAGGAATTACGGAACACCCTGTATATGACTTTTTGGGCAAGTGTTTGTGCGCATAGATATACAGATGTATGAGTATATTTATGTAAATGTATATGAATGTGTATGTATTTGTATATATCTTTGTACGCGTATGAATGTATGTAGTTTTATATGTATAATTGACAATGTCAATATCGCTTGCACCGCTCTAAGACAAAATAAAACTAATAATCAAATATTACTGTCACACTGCCGGGAGCTTCGTTTCTGGTCTATCAAATATTTTGTCTACACGTTTTACAGAACAGTCACTTTAACTATAATGCCTCTTAATTACTTGAAAATTACGTATCGTAGGAAACTTTGCATAGAGAGCTTATACCTAAGAATTTATCAGGGAATAGCAAGAGAAGTCTACATGAGAGCGAATTTTTGTTCATCCTGTAAAACATGCTTATATATTCCATCATACTTTGCGGTGAAACATATAAAACCAAATAATAAATAAGTGAGTCGAGACCTATTCGGAGGAATGCACAAGATTCTTTAATGCAATATAGAGTCATTGGGGGTGAAGTGGGTATGTTTCAAACATACTGCAACATATCTACCGTATATTTGTATTCAACTGAAAACTTATTGGTAATTTCTACACTTTGAACTTTCTGCTACAAAGTAAATATGGAGTAATACAATTATATTATAAGATAAGACAGGAAAAAAATAAGAAATATTAATGTCTGAATTACTCACTTCACCCCGAGTGACGGGGTGAAGTGGGTATAAAGATAGCTTCAAGTGTGCAGTGAGAAGTAGTCCACCAGACGTTAGGTCAAGTATAAAAATAAATCCTTATCTCCAGTTTGAGTCAAGAACGAAATTATATGGATAACAATGGGCACTGTGACAAATGCTCTAAATTGTTCGAAATTAAATTGTATTGTTTTATCCACTAGATAGGTAAAAAGTGACTCAGTACTTTGAAACTGAAAGAGAGACTCACATGGGACATTATGAGGTACAGAAACATTTTCTCGACACAATGTGAACTAGAGTTAAAGTTTCCTTGCTTAGCTGAAACATAGCTGAAACAAAAGTTTATATTTTTCTATAAACAAGGTCCACATGCTTCCTTCTCCACTGAAAATTGTGCGATGGAGTAGAGAAGAGATTAGTATGGAACAAAGCAACGGTCAACATTTGCCACACACAAACTGCAACTTATTAGAAGCACCAACGCAGTATTCATGATACCAAACACCACACTCTTGGCACTGTATCCAGTTGAGAAATTTGCTGCACGTCGTACTTGGGAAAGATTTTCCGCAGAACCCGCACACGTTGTCGTCGATAGAAGTACTTTCTGTACGCGAGGATTTAGAGTGATCTGAATTTTTTCGATTTTTTCCCACTCAATTTCATAATGCTATGGTCTGGACGTTCGGACTGAAGAGATATCCTATATTTTGCCCCTCTCAGTTTCGCAATATGGTCTGGAGACGTTAATATCTCAGATCCCTGCCTTTCTCTTTTCCTCTTCTCCACTGACTGTCTCTTGCGAGGTGAAGGTAGAATCTCTCGTGCTCCTGTTGCTATTGGTGATTCTTGTCTGTCGGGCTCCTGAATAGCACTTACCGCTTCGTGATCAGGCGCATCCGTCTACTGAATTGTAACAAGTTTATCATCGGATATGGCCAATCTGTTTAGTGGAAATATACCAGTTGCTATAAAGCCTGCAATGCCGTTACCAGATGTCGCAGTCCTTCCCCATGCTTCATTGAGTAGGTGACCAAACTGAACTTTAGTTACTAATCTACATGGATGTGAGTAAAGCCACTGATTGCATGCTTGCTTAAAGAATACACTCAGAGGTCGGAAGAAAGCCTTGTCCAAAGGTTAACCTTACTCACACCAGGTGAATACTGGGATGATGCCTTATATATGTAGGCCCTGCCCGCTACCTTTCCACATCCTTACCCCTCCCCTATCTCAGCCTAAGCCTTAGAGTAAAAGCCAAAATAAATTCATTTCAATTCACCTTAATCTATAAATCGTGTTATATAATTATATATACACCAATGATAAATTACACATCACTATTGAACGTACATACGAATGAAGTACAGGTACCCACTTCACCCCACATGACATTACCCACTTCACCCCATTTTACACTTTTTTTCCGTTACCACTTTCCTACTAATTCCATGCAGGATCTACATCAATATCTTTTTCATATGCACAATGAAACCTTGCTCTACGATATGATGCAATCTGCACTCCAAAGCTGTGTGATGAACACGATATACAGCTTAAGTTATCATGTTTAATATTTATAAGAACGAAAAAGCCATGAATGTTTTACTTGCCTTGAAACAAATACGTGTCTTCTGACACGTCTCTTGCGCGTTGTTTTCGTGACTCACTCATGCAATAGGTTCCTCTTGAATGACTGCAGCGCTGATAGTACTTGATTCTCTCTTTCATCTCATTACGATGTTGCCAGATCTTCATAACCTTAGCATTACTCACTTCACCCCACTACCCACTTCACCCCCAATGACTCTAATTTGCTAAATCAAGAAAACATAAAATGAAAAATACACCTAACAGTATAAAACATGCTCATTCAAAACTAAAACATGAGAACTAGGACAAAAAGTAGAAAAACTTTTACCGAATAATGTGTAACGAATGTGCTGGGATTCGATTCTCAGTCGTGATATCCATCTAGACAGGAATTGGAAGTTGAAGGATCCGCGTCTTTGGCTGTGGGCCTCAACACGAAATGTATATATTACGTCACGGATTATCAGATTGTGTTGTTAAAGCAGCGAGTCTACTGTCCTTGCTCAAGTTTAGATTAGGTTTCAGACGCGTTGCACCATTTTTCCTATTTCTCACTCGTGTGGGAATGGTTAATAATACGACAATATTAAGAGAAGGCTTATTGTTTGAGCCTTTTTCTGTGATTCAAGACGGCATGAGTCATGTTGCCAATTTTAAATGCGTTACTACACAAGCTATTAATAAATATACTGTACAATTTGCCGAAAATGAAGAGAAATCATGGATGAAGGTAATTTGTAAAGCTTTGTGATGTTCGTTGGTGGTTTTCTTGCTTAACACCATCAAAATAATGTTAAATATCCATTAACACAAAAGCATTTTATACAGTTGTGAAAAAAATCATGTGTAATCTCTTTATCGAGAATTTGAGTATGATACTGAGTCAGATATTAGTATTTCAAGAAAACCAAACGTTTGGGCTGAAGGGTATTCTATTCTAAATTTAATTTTCTTAATCGTTTTGAAACAAAGAAGCCATCCTTTAAAATACACTTGAAGTGAAATAAAAGAATTTTTTAAAGCAATAGTAATAGAGGGGATCCGTTTCAAGCTTAAACAGAAAGTACTGTGAATTTTTACACAACCGTTGCGTCCATATGTCGACAACTTTTAACTCAGAAACTACTAAGAGAACATAAAGCGTTCTCTTTATTACTGTCTTCTGTCAAGCACTTGTTGGGAATTAGTTGAGCAAAAACAACAATTTACAAATGAATCGAATTTGAATTGTATTTAAGGCCTTTAGATATCTATGGCTCAGGACGGGATAGGGGAGGGGAAAGATTCGGGAAGGTTTCGGCCAGGGCCTATTTTCAAGGTGCCATCTCGTCATTTGTCTTGGTGTGACTGGAAAAACTTGAGTAAAACATAACGGCTGGTCACCCTCCTATAGAGACATAAATGTCATCAATAAAATTCAATTCAATATATTCATTGGGAGAATACATTTACCTGCATATTTCTCTCGCTTTATTGAAACTAACTAACAATAGCTTTGTTCGCTGAAGATTTCTCTCTCTCGTAACATAATACAAATCGTTTTATCAACACTCGGTTAATACAAAGGATAATATAATTTAAGAGGTAATCATAGCGTTTTGCACTCGAAAAAAATATCCAAGAGGGAGCGGCGACTCGAACTAACAATCCTTTATTTCACGGTCGCTAGCCTTAACCACTACGCCACAGAGTGCGCTGCGTTCTCGGACATTCATCAGCGTTTATTAGCCCAGCAGTGAATTACAGTCTTCACTTCGAAATTTAAAACCTACCTTGTGTCTTTCTTCTCGTCTTCTCGGGGATATAATAGTTTCTGCTACATGATTATGCAGTGTATGTGTTGTATCTGTAGCTTTTGCTTGTGTTATGCTTTATTTGAAAGAACATTGTAATCTCAGTTGCTGGTAATACTAAAGATATACACAGTTTATAGAGCGAAGAGAAATATCCTTTCTTCCTTTCAATTTCCCATTAAATTTCCCTATGTTGCGAAGGTACGCAGTATTGGACTTAATTTTTTTCGATCATTTCTTCATGATTCTTTTTTTTTCGGTATAGTTTCATTATTAATATTGGTATGACAAAATTTCAGGAATTATTCGTTTTTACATTCTTTACTAGTAAAACAATTAAGCAAACACCAAAATCGAAGGAGAAAAAATTTATTTTTAAAAAAACTGTCAAACAAAGACATGCGAAAAAAAAATTGAGCATGAGTGTTACTACTGGTTTTTAACAATAAGTGATTCCGACAGACCCGAGCCGCTGTGGGAGGGGTTGGCACCCACAGATGCTCGAGACTACCCCTTAACATTAACTTTTTATACGTCAACAGTTGATAGAAGGCGTGCAAAACTCAACAATCGCCTTCCCAACTTTGACTTTACACCACCAAACTGAAAATTCTGTCGAAATCCCTGATTAAAATGTATTGTGAATCAGTACGTTCAATAAGCTACACTAAATTTGCAACCGAACCACACAAACCATTTGTGTTAACCTGTTGGAATGTCTCATGTTTCAGAGCTTTCCAGTTCTACTGGAAATCATCACTGTTTAATCTGACTAACAAACTATTTTCGCCATTTTGAAATTGACTACATGAATTTTAAAGCTCCCGTCTATATTTTCGAATTGCCCTGAAAAGAAATATAAAATCCAAAACTAACTTCTATCTTGCTGTTTGATTGTGGGATCTTTATAATGTTAGGATCTTTTTGAATACGTTTACATTCCAAATTTTAATATTTCTCTTTTCATGTTTCTCTCTCCCTTTCTCTCTCCCTCCCTCTCCCCCCTCTCTGTCTAAGAGACAGCTATCGGTTTCAATTTTTCATTGCGTGTGTTTAAATTTCTCCGTGCATCAACTTATGTATATTGTTTCGTTTCGCTTTCATTGCTTCAATTTATCGATACTAATATATGTATATTTTAAAAAAGTATCCTTATGTTGTTTGCAGATTTTAGTATGAGAGAGATGAAGGATAGAAAAAGAGGTCTGATTACCAGACACGATTATGGGATACGATTAGCTGTCACGATTTTTTTATGCGAAGTGCAGAAATGGGATTACAAAATCCTGTCCAAGCTCCTAAATAACAGAATAGCGCGTATTCTATCTAATCAATAAAAACCAAGGGGCGACAACTACCTCAAATGCCGTCACCATATTATTGGACATCAGAGAAAGTTTACATTTGGATAAGACCATAAAAGTATATAATTTGCCTATCCTAAGTTTATATTTGGTTTTTGGTTTTTACAATGTCGATCGATACAGGGTGCAGCAGAAACTATACCTTCCTCAATACTATAAAATTGGCAGTCGCACCACCAAATTACAAGTTAATCAACACTTACTACGAGGCATCAAATTAGAACAAGGTAAGGTTTTTTTTACCGCTTCTCTTTTGGTTATATTTATCAGTCCTCTAATAAACACTGTTGAGGAGAACATTCAAGGAATAAAATATCTGCATTCCAGTCTTAAGGTATTAGGTAATGTTGACAATATAATTTGCATCGTTTTATCTAAACGAGAGATTCAACAAATATTCAATATTGTTAATGATATCTCGAATATAGGTGTTAAACTCAGTGCGTGAAAAAAAACAACTCCTAAGAACAAAATGACAGATAATTTCCAAAACAGCTGTAAAATTGCAGAAATCCGTATTCTGGGTATAGATGGTTCTAGATATATTAGCAGTATATACTCTCTCTCTTAGTATCATCACTTGCTTTTAATGTTGCCGCTCGTCCTCCACTTTTGTCCTAGCAAGGAATACCAACAAATGATGTACTGAGCACAGCATTTCGAACTGCTTTTTCTGATACGCCAATTGTGTTCAAAAAGAAATTTTACACATTTTCTTTTGGACACCATCAATTGTAAGAGTGTACATGAAAGTCCTCTGTCTTCTTGACCTATCACCAACTTTGGTCACCTTCTTGTCGTGACAAGTAATATGCTTCGCGATGAAACACTTTTGAAGGTTTGCATCCGCAAAATCGTAGAATTCATTTAAATTGAGCGGTAATCCTCTAAACCTCTAATCCTCTATCATTTCCAACTCAACCAGCAGCGTTTCATGATTGAGTGTAAAAAGGTTTTCGTAAAAATCTATAAATTATTTATTATTGTCTAAGGTTTCTTGTATCTCAAACACAACATAAGTTACAGCAATTAATTTCCTAGATTTTCCCACCTTGTTCGGGTTGTTCTCGATTAATTACAGAACATCTTTCTCTGTAATATTTCAGTAATGCGCTTTTTTCTTCTTTCAACTCGATCGAAGTAGCAACGGATTTTTCTTACAACTCTGAAATACACCCAGCAAGCTTATGGAGTAGTAGCTAACGTTTCAGACTTCGAACAAGGAGGCCTACGTTCGATTCGCAACCAGCTATAAGCTTTTTTGCATTAAATCAAAACTGCAAACAAAGATTCTTCTCCGGTTCGAGAACTTACGAGTCATCATTGGTGATAATCATAGTAAAGACTGTGTTTGTCCTTTAGCATAATGATAATGTAATTTTCATGTTTTCATTGGTTTTTCTCTGTTCTTCTCTTTCTTGGTATATCCTTATAATGTCTTTGCTTCTATTCCTTCTCTCTATATTTATATTTTCTCTTATTTTTTGCTTCTTTTACTTACACAACACTTCTCTCACTTACAAAACCTTACCCGAATGAACCGGTAACCCGATTGACTCGATCTGTAAAACGTCGTATTTTTCGTGTCCTCGGGATAACATCTCCGGTTCTGGTCACCCCTGAATGAAACCCTGTTCAAACGCAATGATATAATTAAAATATCTCCTTTATCCTCCGGGTTATCAGATCTAAATCGAATCATCTGATCAGAATGGGTTCGAATCCAAAACCCAATGACACAGTCCGAAACCTGAACCAATCGATGTCCATTGGACCCTCTTGTGCTGTGTGGGCTACAACATGTTAATGGTGTAATTGTCCGTCAGTACTAAAGCGTATTAAGGAAATGTTTCATAATTTGATTGAGCTATCAAAAGTTAATATTTTTCACTTAAGATTCTTGTAACATTTGGAAAGGTTTAGACATTAAGTCAAGAAATATCTTTTCAAATGCTAAAATAATATATACTTTGAAATCATGAAATTTCACGTTCATGTAAACGAAAAGCACAGAGATGAAAAGAAGATGTATTTCACCTTGAAAACAAATATTTAAAAATAGGAAGAGCATGGAAAGCAGAGACGAATGATTTTTTGTGCTTGTTTTACGATTCTGCAAATGTCAACAACATAATTCTTCCCCCATGCGCTAAGCTGAATCTTAAGCTCATAGAAAAGGACCTGCTTTCCTCATTTGTATTCAAAAGAAGGCCTATGGAATGAAGGAAACTGCAGGGAAAGGATAGTTCTCGTTTACTTTCTCCTTCTGACTTAAGAAATGCCTGGAATATTTTGATCATCAGATTCTCTATACTTGGATATAGGTCTTCCACCACACCTGAAACAATCGTAAGAAAGATGGGAATTTTTAATGAAAACTAATTAGGTTTATTTTTTATATCATATCCAGCAGCAGATATGGAAGACGTAAGTGCCTTATATATATATTCAAAACTACCATAATATCATTAACTTAAAACTGTAATGCAATAAATTAACGGAAGGAAGACTATGTTTGTAAAAGCAATACGTGCAGGAAAATATTTTCATATTCTGAAAATTAAATTAAATTACCTATAAATAGAAAAATCCCATGCTTTCCTTTTTTAATTTCTGTTAAAATATCGTTCTAATGACAAGTTAGTTTATTCTATGCATAACTGGCCGCCCCGTTATCTACTGGATAGCGTCGCTGACTACGGATTGAGTGATCCCGGGTTCGTTTCGCGGCTCTGCCAAGGAATTTTCTAAGGCATGTTGTTCTGTGCTCATCCAATATCATTATGCAATTGAGGAAGTGCTATGAATAAAAAACATCGAGACTATCACAGTGAGAACTTCGGCTGTCCCCTCCCACATTACTAATCATATGTAACTATCAGATTTGTATTATGTTTTTAAAACTTTTTCCCAGTGACTCATATAGGCGTGTATCCAAGGGGGCTATAGCTCCTATAGCCCCCCCTTGACGTCCAGGTATACTCTGGATAAAATGTCCTTCAATCATAAATGTGCACTGGACACAACTATGGTTTAGCCTTCCCTTAATTATATCCTGGATCCGCGCCTATATATATATATATATACAGGGTGGTAAGGATACGGACCGACAAACTTCGGGAGGTGATAGTACAGTGAAAAATAAAGAAAAGAAGCCCAGGCAACGGGGGGGGGGAATTCCGAGGCGTTACGGAGCTACAGCGTGCCGAAAGCGTGGGAAAATGAACTTCAGAGCGGATTATTGCGAAGAGGAAAAATCGGAGTGTAGGCGGTTGAGAGTAAATTAGAGGAAATCACACCAGGGCTATCCAAAAATGCATATTAGAAAATTCTACAAGCAGGGCGCAAGGGATTCCCCAAAGGAAGTAGGGGATTCCCAGAAAGTCTTCCAAGTAAACATAGGTCGAAAGGACCACAAATGGGATAAGTTGCCAACAGGTAACAATAATTCATTGCCGGCACATCGATATCTCAACGAGAATTAATGTTATGACCATTTTAAAAAAATAATGCGTGGTTGCATATCCGACAAGGGTGATAATTAAAGACAGTCAACGAGCGTTTGGCTTATTTATTGGCAATGAGAGAGACTATAAGTATCCAGTCGGATGGTGGTGAGTACGCATCTCAACAGCTGCAGTGTAGTAACAAAGACGTCCTCGTTGGTCGAGTGGTCAGTGCTATCAGGCGTCCATGATGTCACAGCAGTCTTGCATTGAAGCTTGCCCGGAAAAGAATCAGGTGTATGGTTAAAGCGTAACAGCATGCAAAGGGTATTAGTTAATGAAGAAGCACGTTCGGCTGCTTAGTAGAAACAACGCAATATAATACAGCAGCCAAAGAAGGATGACATTGAAGAGAGAAAACAAACACGCGTGTGTACTAGAAATCATGTGTAAACCGGTGCAAGGCAAAACGCAGAAAGTTTTCCATACGATGTCACAAGTTTAAATAGTTCAATCTGTCTATTCTACACAAGCAAACAAAATGCGTGCAAGAGAATGATGAATCCGAGCTGAGTCAGAACGTACGAACATGTACCTATTGCAATGCAAAATGTACCTATCGTAGAATACTCGAAAAGAATTATTTGTACATTCTAGGAACTCTGATTTGGAACTCGACTATGGGACATTGGATGTTGTGCGTGCTAGTTTGTACGAACACTGTATTGTGTATTCTCCAGTGTATGAGTATTGATGCTCGTTAGCCTGTGTCACGTACCAGTGGTATTTTGGTCAAGGAGCGGATTCGATTGCGATTGCGACTCTGTCCGTTGCACGAGTGTGAACGCGTAGGGTCAGATTATAGTTGAAAATACAGAATTTGTCATTAGGACGTTATTTGTATGTGATGGAGTGTCAATGCCAAATCATTGTCTCGTATCCTAGACCATAACTAAAGACTGGTCGCTACCCTCCTTACCCCTGATTATGCATTAGATTTATTTATGTATCGTAGTTTATGTACTAGAATTGCCTATACCGATCCACATTTCTGTGTAGGTCCTGAAATGCGCTCCAATGCGAAGCAGACCAAATACTATCCACTACTGGGTTCTCGTGTTTGATTGAATTGTTATACGAGTTATAAACGAGCTGGTGTGCACGAAAGGACGATACCATATGTGGTCAAGTTGACTCCGAACGACTGTTTTCAGGGCACCCGGGAGGAAGTTGCCGGTCGGGTGGCCGAGTGGTCTGCGGCGGTAGGCCATTGGCTCGAAGGTCCCGGGTTCGAGTCCCGGCAGGGGCACGGGTGTGGATTTTAGCACGTAACAGCTAAAGGCGAATAGTGACGGGCCGAAGTCCAAAGTTACTAGACTGGCCCATATAAAATAAAGTTTACCAAAGTTTTACCGGACGGAAGTTGAACTCATGACCGGGACACGAAGCACGCACACTAACCTCTCGGTCGTCAGTCCGAGCCATTGTGATCATTAATGCATTCCAACAACCCTAACTTCTTTCTGTATTATATTGCCAAGTGTTTCTTCCAACAA
The DNA here is from genome assembly GCA_022664845.1 of Lepisma saccharinum. Classification (NCBI taxonomy): domain Eukaryota; kingdom Metazoa; phylum Arthropoda; class Insecta; order Zygentoma; family Lepismatidae; genus Lepisma; species Lepisma saccharinum. Next base: position 69,989 of record JAGDQP010003432.1, read on the forward strand.
CATACTGAGCAACACATTGCTACATACACTCACTACATTCGCCCATTGCTGCGGACGGCAATGGCCACAACTCCAGCTACAAAGTTACTCCTGGACGTTTACGACGCAGCTAGAATTCGTCATGCCCGTTAACGCATTTTTTCTTGTGTAGAATAGACAGATTGAACTATTTAAGCTTGTGACATCGTATGGAAAACTTTCTACGTTTTGCCTTGCACCGGTTTACACATGATTTCTAGTACACACGCGTGTTTATATTCTCTCTTCAATGTCATCCTTCTTTGGCTGCTGTATTACATTGCGTTGTTTCTACTAAGCAGCCGAACGTGCCTCTTCATTAACTAATACCCTCCGTCCATCTTTTGCATGCTGTTACGCTTTAATCATACACCTGATTCTTTTCCAGGCGGGCTTCAATGCAAGACTGCTGTGACATCATGGACGCCTGATAGCACTGACCACTCGACCAACGAGGACGTCTTTGTTACTACACTGCAGCTGTTGAGATGCGTACTCACCACCATCCGACTGGATACTTATAGTCTCTCTCATTGCCAATAAATAAGCCAAACGCTCGTTGACTGTTTTCAATTATCACCCCTGTCGGATATGCAACCACGCATTATTTTTTTAAAATGGTCATAACATTAATTCTCGTTGAGATATCGATGTGCCGGCAATGAATTATTGTTACCTGTTGGCAACTCATCCTATCTGTGGTCCTTTCGACCCATCTTTACTTGGAAGATTTTCTGGGAATCCCCTACTTCCTTTGGGGAATCCCTTGCGCCCTGCTTGTAGAATTTTCCAATATGCATTTTTGGATAGCTCTGGTGTGATTTCCTCTAATTTACTCTCAACCGCCTACACTCCGATTTTTCCTCTTCGCAATAATCCGCTCTGAAGTTCATTTTCCCACGCTTTCGGCACGCTGTAGCTCCGTAACGCCTGGGAATTTCCCCCCCGCTGCCTGGACTTTTTTTCTTTATTTTTCACTGTACTTTGTCGGTCCGTAACCTTACCACCCTGTATATATATAATGTATTAATAATAGATTTGCATTATGTTTTTTAAAACTCTTTCCCAGGTGTCTCATATCTCGTGCTTCCTTATTAACTATACTTACGTTTCAACAGCTGTTTATCGTATAAAACGAGATAATCTGAGATCATAGATTTGAAATACGCTCAGACTTGGAATTCAGAGAAAATGCTTGTCCAAAGAGTCGCTATCATTAAAAAATGTACTGCTCTACTTCTGTATGTTGTTATACCTCTACTGTTTTTGAATTACAACGAGCTTAACTACTTGTCATGATAAGTTAATTTATGATAAGAAATACTAGTATATTATGTTCTCTATCCAATCAATTTCAACTTTCTACCTACTTACCTACATATCTATCAGTGGCGTATATTGCGGACTATTAAGGCTGCACGGTAGCCTAATCTTGTGAACAAATATTGTAATCTGCGCAACTGATATTAATCTTTAAGAAACTGAGACAAGTTCGAACAGAAACTCTTTTTTAAACAATCGCCATTTTTAGATACCTTTTTCAATCCTGTTGAAGAGCTTATTGCTCTCCGCTATCGCTCAAACGTTGTACTCCTTTAATACACGCCTAATTTACGCATTCGGAGCTTACGCGTACTATAGAGTAAAGATTCGATTGAAGAATTGTTTTTCTCTACGTTGTGTGTGCAATTATGAAAGAAACTCTGACTGAGGAAGGGTGGAGTTGGAGTAGTGAGTGGTGATAAAAGCATTTCAGCTAAGCTATGCACAGTTTAGGTTAACAACAGCTAGCGCTGAAAGGACTTCTTAATTAATAAATGGGTAGAAATTTCGGAAACATAGGTACAAATTCGCCTTGAAAATTTGGCCGTTTAGTCGACAGAGAAGGAAATCCTGATTTCAATGTGAAGATATATTTTTACCAATTTGAAAATTCAGAAACAATAATACACGAAGTAAGTTCTTTCCCAAGACCTTTCCTCAAGCACATGAGATAAATATCGGAACGGTATCAACAAACTAGGCCCTTGCTGGCTACTTTCTCATATTCGTTCACCTACCCTAACCCGAGCTCAGCCTTGGATGCGTAAAGCAGTAAATAAATTCAAAAATGAATTGAATTCATATACAGATAAATATACTGGTCAACAAAGTTTTTTTTTTTTTTGTATTTAAATTGCAGCTGTCCTGACTATTTCGGTGTGCTGAAGTCAAAAACGATATCTACAGAAAGTCTTATTACTTACCATTTTGATTCAAATTTCATGCATACATAGTAGGAACATAAACGCTATAGAGTAATTCCACAAATATGTCATAGCCGCTAGTAAAAACTGAAACAGCGTGGACTTATTTTAATTAGAGCAATCGATTCTTGGAGGGTATACAATGCATGTTTACATACAGAAATTTAAAAAGTCATAAGATCAAATGCGTAATGAGCTTCTTGTTTGGGTTACTGAAAAATATCTCAATAATACATATATTTTTTCTTCATTTTAACAATGAATTATTCAGCTTAAAACTTAGGAATTTAAATTTTGAAAAATAATATATTAAACTTCGTTCCTTTCTATATTAACGTAAACCATTGGTTTGTTTATTAATAGCCTTACTTGCGGCCTGGCAATCATTATAAAAATCGACTGCATTATTACGTCACTTCCTGACGCTCCACATATAAGAAGTACTATACACTGCGAAGGCCGGAAAACGGGGACAAAACCGGTAAACAAGGACTGTCGTTCCAAAAAGCTTCTACCACTAACTGGGAGGAGAACTCTTAATTCCTCTCGCTAACCGACCGGGATATACGTCTAATGTTCAATCCATACGTTTACCACGCGTGGAGCCTGTTATTACCCAAGCAACTGCTTGGTGAATGAACATGGATGAGCTCACCAAACCGCATTAGCAGACAGCGTGGAGAGTCAAATGTTGCACCTCTCCTTTTTTAACACATGATGGTACACGTAAGGAAACAGCCTCGGAGATCCTCATTGCCCGGAAGACGGAATGGAGCTGGCAACGGCAGCGGTCAGTCCTGCAGGAAGTCCGAGGGTCAAAATACTTGGACTTGAACTGCAGACTACCAGGACATCGATACTGCAGCTCAAATGGACCTATACGTGGCGACTCTGAACTGTCAGTCACTTACCGGAGAGGAAAAATTGAAAGTATTGGAGAATGAATTTACGAGGATTTAGTGGGACATCATAGTACTAGCAGAAGTGTGGAGGCAGAATGAAGAGCAGGTGGAACTACTGCTAGGGCACACGTTCTTCTTCAAATAGCACAGGACCTATCTGAACCTTTCTCTTGCGGGATTCCATATTTGATACAAGAATAATTGCTTATGTTATTACCTATTTGCCTAGGTTGTTTTCTATCTGTTAGGTAGCTTTTGAACCAGGATAATGCCAGAACTCGCACTCCACTATGTTCTCATGAGATATGGTGTCGAAAGCTTTAGCTAGGTCAAGGAACACAGTTATTAGGCTACTTTACGATTTTTGTCAATTTCTTTACATATTGTTTCTGTAAGTTTGTATGTTGCACCTGAAGTGCTTTTTCCAGCTCTAAAACCAAATTGATTTTCTGAGAAAAAATAGTTTTGCTCTAAGAAGGTTGCATTTTTCTAGTAGTTTCGAACAATTGCTTAATAATGAAATTGGTCTATAATTATTTACATCACTTTTTGTTCCTTTTTTATAGATATTTTTTATTATAGCAGGTTTAAAGTTTTCAGGAAATATACCTGTTTCGATACCCAAATTAAAAATATGTTGTAACGGTTTTGCTACATACACTTTCGTATTTTTTAATATCGTTACAGATATTTCATCTGTACCTGATGCTGTCTTTAGCTTTAACTGGTTTACTTCCTGCTCCCTGATTGGATTCAGGAATACCAAGTGTATGCATAAGTAGTTTCCGGTTTAACTAAGAGATGGCGCCAGCGACAAGTACGCAGCGTATTCATTTGACACATACGTCAGTTTGTTCGTCTGACATTAAACTACAAACACACACAAGTTGAGTCCGCCAAACACTAGCGTCTTTGTTTTATCGTTCAGTGATCATGTCGAACTTTGTGCCTGAAAAAGAACAATTGCGGCACTCATTGCTTTTCTTATTTAATCAAAAGAAAAGGGCTGTTGAAAGTCATCGTTTGCTGGTAGAAACATATGGTGAACACGCGGCATTGATTAGAACATGTGAGACATGGTTTCGACAATTTAAAAGTGGTGATTTCAATGTGAAACACAGTGAGCGCTCTGGTAGACCACAAAGGTGCGAACACGAGCAATTGCAGGCCTTATTGGATGATGACCCAACTCAAACTCAACAGCAATTGGCAAAAGCATTAAATGTGTCACAAGAAACAATCAGCAGACGTTTACGAGCAATGGGGAAGATCAATAAACTGGGTAAATGGGACCCACACGATTTGAATGAACATCAAATGGAAAATCGCAAAGTCACTAGTGAAATGCTTCTTCAACGCTACCAAAGAAATTCCTTTTTGTATCCAATTTTGACGGGTAACGAAAAATGGATTTATTTTGAAAACTCGAAGCGGAAACAATCGTGGCTTTCACCTGGCGAAGCCGGTCCTTCAACACCAAGGCCAAATCGCTTCGGCAAGAAGACCATGCTTTGTGTCTGGTGGGACCAGAGCTGTATTGTGTATTATGAACTCTTGAAGCCCGGCGAAACCGTTAATGCACAACGCTATCGCCAACAAATGATTAATTGAGATTACGCATTGATCGAAAGACGACCGGAATGGGCCAGAAGACATGGCAAAGTGATTGTGTTACACGACAATGCGCCGTCTCACACAGCAAAACTAGTGAAAGACACCTTGAAATCGTTTGGATGGGACATCCATCCGCACCCGCCGTACTTCCCATACCTGGCGCCATCTGACTATCACCTCATCGCATCAATGGGGCACGCGCTCGCAGAGCAGCACTTCAGCAATTTCGAAGACGTTGGAAAATAGCTCGACGAATGATTTGCCGCAAAAGACAAGCAGCTTTCTGGCATGGTATTCATACATTACCTGAAAGATGGGCGAATGTATAGAAGCCGATGGTCAATATTTTGAATAAAACAAAATTAAGTTTCCTTGAAAATTACGTGTTTTCTTTACCACAAAAACCGGCAAAAACTTATGCATACACCTGGAAATTAATTCTTTGGATACGTTTCTGTTTTACATTTCTGTTATTATGTATTTTCACATCTAATTTATTTACTTTATTTACAAGTCTTTTGCTTATGCTAGAAAAGTGGTCATTTAATGTATTAACTACCAAATTTGGGTTGTGTTCAAACTTAGTCAAACCTTGATTTGTTTGTATTTCTTTGATATCAATATCTTTCTTTTGACTTTTATCTGTGATATTTTAAATGCCTTTCCATACTTTACCTGTGTCATTGCTACATTCCAAAATCTTTTTGTTATAATACTGATTTTTTACTTTTATTATGAGTTGAGAGACTTTGTTTCATTACATTTTGTAATATTCTTTTAACTCTATATTGTTCTTTTGTTTAGTTACTTGCCGACTAAGCCTATCTCTTTCTCGTATAGAGATGGTAAGACCGTTAGTTATCCACGGTTTTAACCTATGATAGTTATATCTACTGGTAGTTATATATTCCGTTTTAACAGCATTTTTATACAAGTTTAATATTTTGAATAAAATTATTTGTGGCAGTATTTACAGTTATTTTTCATCACATCCGACCAATCACATTTTTCTAATTCCTTATTTAGTAATGAGTTATTTACCTTTATATTACAACATACCCTTTCTTTTTTGGTAATGACATTGGGATAGTAACTCAAGTAAGAAAATGATCTGTTATAGTTGTTTGGATTCCTGCGGTCTTTTATGTTTCAGAAAGATGTGATCAATACAAGATTTGCTATTTTATGTAACTCTGGGATATGTATTAATTTATGAAACAAACCCGTTTCTGTACATTGTGTTTAAGTATGTATATGGTTTCATCATATTTTTCTTTAAGAATATCAAGATTTAACTCACCAATTAAAACTGAATTTGTCGGTGAGTTTTATAATTTTTCATTTAATGATAATAAAAAAGGTTTCTCGTCATTACTTGGACTATGATATAAAGCATAAAAGAACATGTTTCCGTGTTGTTTAGTATGTCACTTGCCTCAGCGATTTCAATTTCTTTGATATCAGCATTAACTGATTCATTTATAAAAAAACATTACACCATCAACGCTGGTTGTTGATCTTTCTGTGTAAAAGCAACGATAAGCAAGCCGTTTAGATTATCTATGTCTGTTGTTTCGCTTACCCATATATCAGTCAAAATCACAACATCAACAGAAAAATTTAAGTTTTGAAGGGAAATTTTAAAAAATCATCTAGAATCTTTTGTTAGTCCTCCTTTACGCCTCAAATGATTATTTAAAGTACTTACATCTTCACAAATAATTGCATTTGTATCTTGATAAATTTGGATATCTTATAAAACTTCTTCCATTTTGACACAATTTTTTCTCATGATTTTACATTTAAGGCACTAATATTTCATGTTTTGGAGATCTTCAATGAACTTCACTTGTTTCACACGAGCTGTTTCGTTTTCCTTTATTAGGATACGTCCGTCACGTAACCAGGCAAAACGGAAGGCATTATTTTTGGTGAATTGTTTGATTTCATACAACTGATAAACGCCTGGGTCTGTCCGTATGAAATTGAGTTAGAGGGCGTGCGCGAGAGGTTAAATTATAACTAACGACATCGCTCTTCACGGGAAGAGTCTTTATGCGAACGGTACCTTAATACAAGGCGGTTGCCACCTTCTCTAAAGGACATGGAAGCTTTGGTGAAATTCTAAAAAAAATTAAAATACATTTATTTTAGAACTTGTGTCTAAAGAAGTTACATACTTAAAATTTAACTATAACAAAGAATCTATACAAATTCGGGACGGCGTATGAATCGTGACTCAAGTTGAAGCTGAAAGACTAATTTGAGGAAAAGCAAGATAAAACAAAAACAGAATATTAAATCTAAATCAAGTTACAAAAGTTCGGTTAAGCTAAATCAAGCTAAACTAATTTAAGTTAAGCTTCAAGTACCATTTTTATCCAAAACAGATATAATACCATTTTACACAAATTTCTAGAGTCTGCAACGTACCTGTGATTTTCTAAGACGAATCAAGGTTGTGAAGATGTACTTGGTAGATAAACTGTCACTGTTCGTTAAGTTTGGTTTAATCGGTTTGCGGTCCGTAGACTTGCGATGAGGTTGTCTTAAGTATATATTTTATTGTTAAACATTGGTTGCTAGAAACCTCCAAGACAAACAATCTTCAAGGCAAGCAACTATCAACAACTTACTCAACTCAGAGTTTGCCACTGTGTGTTTATTTCTGACAAGAAGGGTTGCTGAAGTGTCACACTCAGATTTGTGTGAAATTCCTACAGTATGTAAGGGAAGGAAATTTAAGAGAGAGTACATTTTATATCGGTACCATTTATTTACCTGAAGTTCATACACTGTTTAAAGGAAGGAACATACGGGATACGTATCTTTTATATTGGCCGACGTGAGTGTTAAAGGGGACCAAACACCCCTTGATGTTAAAATACCGACCAATAGCATGCTTTAGCAAGGCCATAACTACAAATGCACAAATTGAATTTACTTTAAATCTCTACACAAGATACAGGAAGAGAAAATAGGAGATAAATATTTATTATATTGACGGAATTTGGGTAAACAGAGGAGACCCGATTTAAAGAGAAAAATCAGCAAATTTCAAAAGTTTTAGTAAGGCCATAACTTCAAACGCACCTCGCATTTATTTGAAATTTCTACGCAGAATAAAGGAAAGGAAAATAAAACATAGTAGATACGTAATTTTTATATTGACGGAAGTTAGCGGAAACAGGGTAAATGTCCCATTGAATTCAAAATATCATATTTCACACGTTTTAGTAACACAATAACTGGTCTCACGTATTCCTTGGATTTACGTGAAATCCCTACACTGGAGAAAGGAAGGGATTTGATATATATTTTATTAATATTGTGGAGGTGATGGCTAAAGGGGGCGCTAACCCAGCGACTCGAAGTTCCCGGGTTCGAATCCCGGCTGAGGCACGGATGTTTGTGATTGTGGATTTTAACTAGAACTTGACGGATAATCGCGACTGGCCGAAGTCAAAAATATTACTAGAATAGCTAATACAAAATAAAATATACCAAAGTTTACCAAAGTGAGGGTTAAATGAGAAATCCCCATCTAATTTCGAATGTCGATCAGTTTCTCACGGAAACAGTTTAAACGCTCGAATAAGTACTGATATCTTATAGCCACAACCTGGTGTCACTGGATATAACATGTGAAATCCACATAAGATTCTTAATACAGTGAAGAGATTAGAAGCTTCTAGTGTTATGTTGACCCGGGAAAAGGGCATGTTGAATTTAATTTTTATTTAAAACCTCTTAACACATGTTGAAATTTTGTAATGAGACATACTTACTTACTTTATGGCTTACGAAACTCACAAGTTCATCGCCCCAGTAAAACGTTCTCCATAGAATTATATTCTGAGCAAAATCAAGCCAGTTTTCTTCACAACGACCTACTTCTCGAAGACCCAATATAATATTATCCTCCCAACGTCGTCTGGGTCTTAGCAATAGTTTCTTTAACTCTAGAACTCATACTCAAAAAAATTTGCACTTTTACTTAGGTGGGGTCTAGTAGACCCCGCCGGGTATCTTAGTGGAAATAATTATAATTGAATATTTCGATCACTACAGCATAAAGAAATGAAGTGCTACTACTACTAACGTTATTTTGACTTATCCACACTCATTTTGACAACAAAAAAAATGGTTTCTTTCTAATGAAAAGTCGGTATTTTTTATTGTAAGAAGTACAGAATTCACTAAACTATTTACACTAGCACATAAACATATTGTTTTCCTCGTTTGTTAGAATGTGTATTTAAATTAACTGAAAATAATCTGAAACTCTCTTGATATCTGTTATGATTAATATTGAAACATACTATACCTGCTTATGCAACAATAAAACACACATAAATTTGATAAAAATGTTCTCACTCTGCCTATTATTTTCTAACGTAAAACCATACACAGAAATAATATAACTACATTGATGATTTCGTTATGAATCCGCACTTCTGCCTTTCACTTACGTACATTCAGTACACAGTACTTTGGAATATTCACCACATACATTCCGCTTACATTTCACACAAAGTACAACACTCTTTCTGTCATTATTACGTGAACAAAGAAAACATCTTTTACGTTTTTCTGTTGTTGTTGGGCCTTCAGAGCAACGAGGAGGATTCACTTCACAACATACAAGAACTTTCACAGTTGACTTGGGAAGACGCGGATTTTGTACTCGTTTGTTCCTGTTCGGTCTAGTTAGCTACATCGCCAAGTCGATCTGAGATTTTCTTCTTCTCGTCTTCTCATCCCTGTAGTATTCAGGATTTTGCGCTACGAAAAGAATGAATGCATTCAGTGCCGCTATATCTATTACATTCATCCAAAGCGAGAATGGCTAACGACAAGCTTTCCGCTTAAATGTAAAATTTCTTACCATCTCATCTAATTTTCCAACTGCCCCTTTAGTTTTGTTATAAGAAAACATTATTTCTGGCTTTTTCTTTGTAGTATTTTCCTTTATGCCTGCATCGTGGTAGATAATACTCAGCAGGACAACAAGATGATTCTTCTCTAGTTACTAAAATAAGGTCGTCCTTGAATCCAAATGTTGATGAGTAAACTTCTCTTTCACGGTTAGGCTTGATTTCTCTTGGTATTTAATGTTTGCATCGTTCCAACTGAAATCATCCCTTTCTGAAGTAGTTGCTCAGCTAAAAGAACGGTGGTGAAGTTGTCGTATGTGACTTTTCTGGTTGAGTTGTGGAATTACTGTACTAAGTTCATAACAATCGATGGCCCGAAATTCCTATGTATAGGTTCTCCCTCCTTCCGACCGGTGTAAATAATGGCATCAACAGCATAGCTTATAAATGAATCGCACATCCAAAAAAAAGGTATTCCGTACTTTTGGCAGGCTTACTTGGCATATACTGCTTGAACGAACAGCGTCCGCGAAAAGGAACAAGTTGTTAATCGACAGTCACACTCTCGTTAGGCACCATTCGTTTCCTGCAATTTCGAATAAACATGTCCCACACATTACGAAAAGCAGCTGCTTTATCAAAATATATGCGAGTATTTCCAGTTCGTCTGTCGTGAAAACGAATCATTCGACATATATCTTCGAATCTGTTTATACAAGGGATTTGCGTGTTTGTCAAGAAAAAGTTCCCTTATCTCAATGTCCCAGTTCTTTTCAACACCTGCTAGTAACAACATACCACAAAATGGATTTAGCTCAGTAGGAGTAACATTTCGCCACGTTTACCTTTTTTTCTAAAGCTTTGTGTTTTTCTTCAAGATTTGTGCAGTATAAAATTTCATCAAACATGTATTGTGTATTAAAATACTCCTTTCGCAGCCGTAAAGTACTACCGGCAGAATACCGTTGGCTATATTTTCAATGTTAACATTCTTGACATTACTCTCGAGATTAGGAGTTTCTTGACTGGATAAACATGCGCTGCACGATGCTAAGCGAATTTGTTATTTCTTCCGTGACCTCGGTTTTGCTTGTTACATATGTTCCCATGTATTTTAATTTGTTTTTTTTTCTCTATGGCCTCATTCTTAATTGTTATATTTCCTTCATTCGCAATGTTTCGGCTTGTAGCATGTATTTTATTTTCTCTATGTTTACCTGTAGAACTATCTCATCGCACGCTTCCACTAAGACATCGGTGTTACTTTGTCGTGTGTCTATATCGTCCCCTATTAAATCAACATCCTCCTTGCATACGAACAGTTATTTTAAGCCATTCAACGTTAGTCCCTTTTTGTTCTCTTTTATTATCTGAATCACATGTTCTGACGCAAAGTTAAACAGTAATGGTGATAAGGTAAGTCTGTTACCTTGTTTCAATCCGTTGCGAATCTCAAAACTATCTGACATTATTATCTATTCATACTCCGCTTATGGGGTCGCTGAGACACATCCTCACTAACTGAACAAGTTTTTTTCCGGAATACCAAATTGTGCAAGGACATTGTATATATTTTCCCTTTCGGTGGAGTCGTATGCTTTGTTTAATTCTTAATGAATAACTGGTGAACAGTTCCATTGTATCCCCATTTCTTCTCTAAGATTTATCTCAAAGTGAAAATCTGGTCTAATGTGGATCTATTTCTTCTAAATCCTTGTTGGTGATCTCCAATTAGTTCATTTGCGTATACGCTTAGGCGAATTTGGAGGGTATTACGCAGTACTTTGTAACATGTTGGGAGTAATGAGATTCCGCGGTAATTATTATAGTCCGATTTATCACCTTTTTTTATAAACTTGAACTCTTATTGAAGTTTTCCCATTCTTTTGGAATCTCCTCCTTTCTCCATACAGCAATGATCAGTTTATACAGTTCCTGAATTAATGCCATTCCTCCCGCTTTTATTAATTCGGCTGGAATGTTGTCTAGTCCTGGTGATTTGAAATTTTTGTAATGAGACTTACGTACCAATAATCAAAACAAAGACCATGTTATTGCTGGTTGTACAGTGTATAGAGAATCACAGTCCATGAATACGGACACTTCCAGGTGATGTGCTAGGGACCGTAGTCAGTGGTGGAATATTAAAAGAAGAGGGCAGAATACTACAAATGCGCCACACATAGTATGATATTTTCCCTATATTCATTAATACAAACATTAGATGATCACAATGCATGCAACAGTAGTGGCACATTCCATTGTCCCTATAAACATCTTGATGTCAATGGAGTTTTGACAGTAGTGCTAGTCATTTAAGAAATCTTGCAGCACAACCGCTAGGTAGATCAAACAATGTTTAGTGAAGTGTAACAATAACGATGGGTGCATGCACTTTGTATATTGGTAATGTGCTTATTACATACTCGTGTAAGTAACAAACCTTTACACCCTACTTGATCGCAAACTCCAGTTTTTGCAGTAGGTGTAATTTAAAGTTTGTGCATGAATTTGTGAAATACAACAAAAGTGATTTCTATACGTTTAGACAATCATGTGAATCATCATAAACTGCTGAATTAATACTATGAAGTACTTTTGCGTCAAGTACATGTGAACATTACTAAAATTCCTTTTTAAGAAGTGTCAAAAATTTGTTAAAGTCATTGAATTTGTTGCCCAATTAATTTTAACAATCATTGAACAGCAGTGCCGTACTCGTTTGAATGCTATTGTCTATACGTGTTAAGGCAGTACAGCATTGATATCCAAGGGTTTAAAATTTCTGCACATGATTTATGATGCTAGAATTTTGTCATGTTGCTGTGTTGTAACTGCATCCCAAATTCTTCGAATAATGACTCAGCTGTATGAAATATACTACTTTTATCGCAAAGGGTGTGGAAAAGCTGAGTGAATTCTTAAATAGTTTCCATTACAAAATGTTAAAAAATATTACACAACAGGGATATCCTGTCTTAAACACGATAAAGTTCAATGTGAGTGTGAATACGCGTGCCTACCATATAGTTATTTGTTCAGAGCTGGCCTCCCTTAAGTTCAAATTTGGATTGTTTCAAACCAGAAATATTTAGATTTAATGTTTAAAAGGATAATAAAAGTAGTAGAAGTAATAGTATTTGTAAGAGTTGAAAGACTAGTAGTATTAGTAGTCGTTGTTTATGTAGTAGTACTGGTTGTTCTTTTAGTAGTAATTGTAGTAGCATTAGTAGCAGTAGTAGTAGTAGTAATTGCAATTTTAGTAGTAGTGGTAGTAGTAGTAGTAGGATGAGTAATAGTTATAAGTGTAGTAGTAGTATTTAGTTGTAAAAAACTAATGTGGTAAACTTTTTGTGTGGGTCGCAGCGTTCGATTTGTTATAAATTACGAAGGGGGGATACTAAACTAGTGGTTGCCGAAAAGTTTCAAGATACTACCTATTTGGGCAGAAATACAAGGATTTTATCCCTCGTTCGGATGGTATTGGGAATCAATAACCGATGATGAAATCTTCACGCACCAGAGAAAATCCCCGGCATTTCTTCCGACAAATCGAACACTGATGGGTCGTTTGAGTAAATTTGACTTCGGCCCGTTACGATTATATGAGTGCAATAACTATTAAAATCTACAAATATCCATGTTCCAGCAGTGCCGGATTGACCATACGAGAAGCCGGGAAATTTCTCGATGGGTCGGTGCTATGTAGGTCGGTATGGACCGATTGTAACTAAATGTTATTATATCTGGTGCAGTAAAAAGTAATCCATTATTTTGCCAATATATGGCTTCAGTGATCTGTATCTCGCGTTGTATAAGTCCGATCGGGTTCAACGAGATGGCGTTCAAACGATGAGATTGCGTACTACAAACACTGTTCAGAGAGTTGTGATGAGTTGACTCAGTGTTGTGTGAGCGCGCGTCAAAATGGACACTAGCAAAGAGAAAATACGCTATATTTTACAGTTTTTCTTCGATAAAGGCGAAAACGCAAGCCAGGCGGCTGCAAATGTGAATAGTATTTATGATCCTGATACTGTAACAGTCAATCACGCGCAATTTTGGTTTCGTCGATTCCGTTCCGGTAATTTTGACGTCAAAGATGTACCACGCACTGGAAAGCCAAGTGTCGAAAATGTCGATAAAATCATGGACATTGTCGCGTCCGACCGTCATGTAAGCACTGTTTCGATTGCCCAAGAGCTAAACATTGCACAAAAACCGTGTGGAACCATTTGCATAAGGCTGGATACACAAAGAGCTTGATGTATGGGTGCCACACGAGTTAACGCAAAAATAACTCATGGACCGAATTTCCATCTGCGAATCGCTGCTGAATCGCAACAAAAGCGACCCATTTCTGAAGCGGTTGGTGACTGGTGATGAAAAGTGGATCACTTACGACAACGTCACGCGAAAACGGTCGTGGTCGAAGCGCGGTGCGCCGGCGCAAACGGTGCCCAAGCCAGGATTGACGGCCAGGAAGGTTTTGCTGTGTGTTTGGTGGGATTGGCAGGGAATTATCTACTATGAGCTGCTCCCCTACGGCCAAACCCTTAACTCGGAACTATACTGTCAACAATTGGACCGTCTGAAGGCAGCAATCGCCCAGAAACGGCCAGCTTTGGCCAATAGAAGAGGCATTGTGACAACGCCAGGCCACACACATCGATAGTGACTCGCCATAAGCTCCGGGAGCTTGGTTGGGAGGTTCTTATGCATCCACCTTATAGTCCGGACCTGGCACCGAGTGATTACCATCTGTTCCTGTCCATGGCGAACACGTTTGCTGGTGAAAAATTCGCTTCAAGAGAGGCTTGTGAAAATCGACTGTCTCAATGTTTTGCCAATAGGGACAAGGGCTTCTATGAGAGAGGCATCATGATCTTACCTTCCAAATGGCAACACGTTATCGAACAAAACGGCGCATATGTGACCTAAATCGGATTATTCTAACTATGGTAAGTCAAGCCTTCAATGTCATGCAAAAATAATGGATTACGTTTTACTACACCATATATTTTACAAATTAACAGAAAGATCAAAGAATAAAATTTTGGACATATGTTGAAACTCTAGATTACCATTGCGTGCTCAGTCCAGTAGAAAATTGTCCAAAATAACACACAGACCAATAAATTTTAAATACAAAATGCTCAGTTTAATCGTCGGTCCACACAGAGCTCGAGGTGGGGACTCACGCGGGGGCACGCTGTGCCCTACTTCTTTTATTTTGGAGTGAGCGTGCTTACCCTTTTAATACTGGGAACGATCGGGGAACGCTGCTCTTAATAAGAGGAACTAGGGATGTCAATCGGCTCGGCTCAATATGAGTGAGCCACGGCTCGGTTCGGCTCGGCTCACGGTGAGCCGACGCTCAGTTCGGCTCGGCTCGCTGTGAGCCGCGGGTCGAAATTAAAATGAATGAAATATTTTTTTTTGCTATATTATTACAATCAGGGATGTATTTAGGGGGTGGGTTAGGGGGGTGCTGATCCCCTTCCAAAATTGAAAGTTTTGGGCAGAATTATTACTTTCCAAAGCAAAAAGAATTACTCCAAATCGCTAAAAAAATACTAGTAGAAAATTAAGAACGACACATGTTTCGTCGCTATAATAATAATATAGTTGTTAAAACTTTAGCGGTAGATTCCGAATGGATTAAGAATTACTGACCTGCCCTTACTTAAAAAAGAAATAAAAAGGTGTCGTTCAAATATTTTGGATTTATGAAATGTTGATACCGGAAATTTTGTCTCTTTCTCTGACCTGGTGAATGCATCACCTGCAATTTTTGAGACAGGAAATTTTGACACTTGCTTCTGCTACTAGATACTCCATTCATTTACCGACTAACGTTGCTGTTCAAGCAAAGATCAGCCAGTAATCATTATAGCAACTTGTATTAGTATTTAAAGAGCAAAATTAAAGTGATTACCAACCGTCTTTGTATTTGATAAATTTTACATAGGCCTATACTTCACCCCCTCCGGATTAAAATGGTAATATTTTTTATTAACATGGACATATTTCAAGATTATCAGCCCCTACCAAATTAAAAATTCACTTTCAGAAACAAAACCTAGACCCAGTAACGCAAAACATATTAAAAAAACAAGTGTTATTTATTCAAGCAAAACCATAATTTCTTAGTAAAATTTAGTAATAGCATTACCAGCTTGTGTTATTCATTATAAGACATGAACAAAAGACTTAGATAATATAACTTAAAAAATCACCAGGTGGGCAGGTGTGTAAAATATTATCATCTGTTAACTTTACCTTTCACTTAGTTAATAGTGGTCTCGGTGAAGGAGCAGGCTAAATTTTAGTTTCGGTTCCCCAGCTTCCGCCAGCTATTCAGCCGTATGTACTTTTTCTGCCACTGATTTTCGTACAAATAATCGATACAAACGATTCTAGAAAATCACAGGGACATCTAGCAATTCAAAAAGTGTTACGAAAATGAATGTGTCATTATCATTTCGTTAAATACATACTCGAGTTGCTCAGCATACGGAAACACGGCGGTATGTTCGGGAATTCTAATGGCGTCACTTCGTGTTATGGATGACTTATTTTGCTACAAAAATCAAAGACTCAATGCAGAAAAGCAAAGACGTGTTAGAAAATTTAGGTTGGTTCATGTTTCTTATTATATGCGAGTGCGACTTAAAAACTCACAGCATGTGCCACGCCTGAACACCGAAAGTGCCAAATAGTCCCAGGTGCTTTTAGTTCTTTCACTCTCAGACAGATTTTACACTTCCATCATTTTAATCTTTGTTACATATTGCGCTTCAACACTCCCACACATGTAGAAACAATTATATATGTCTGCTGTATATTATACATTTTTGGGGAAACCTAAACTAAATTTTACCCAAGGAGTAACCTCATTAAAATTGTTTGTGCAGTCATGGAAAATCAAGTAAATACGTTGAATCAGAATCAAAGATACTGGAACTCCAGTTGATACTCTTGCATAAGCAGATTTTAATCACTTAAAACCTCCTCCCCCGTGTTACTAAAATAAGCAGATACGCGAACATTCCCCTAGTGCTTATGTAAAACTTGTCTTTTTTTTTATTACAGTAAAACATCTGTTAATCGAAATACTTTTAACTGAAATAGCGTTTAACCGAAATGGAAAAAAAAAATCGAAAAAGATATAATTTGAAATGCTAACAGAAAAAGGTTTTTCAAAATAGAGTAAACTTAGTTGTATAAGGAGCTGTCCAAGTGTAGAAACATTTAAAGATTTATTAAAAGTCTGTAATCTAAAAGTGTATTTTTGTTTATCATTGCCTTCAATTTTTTCACTTTAAACTTTGAAAAAATAAACAGTTTTTAACCGAAATTTTGGTTATCCAAAATGACTTACTTATTCCACTTATTTCGGATAACAGAGGTTCTACTGCATATCGTCTGAAACACTCTGATCCTCTTTCCTCATTGTCAGATAAAATAAGTCATGCTTGAACCCCTTTCCCTTGAATGCTTACGTTACACTTCTTAAGGATACTGCAGTTCATATAGACTGTTTGCTTTCTAAGCACTATGTGCTGATAATTTTAGGCACATTTCGAAAGTACCACAGATAACCATAGTGACTGTATTTGTAGTATCACCAGTACAGTAATTAAAACTGTCGAAACTAATTTTGCTAGTCTAAAGAAATTGCTAGTTTAATTTAGAATAATTTCATTAATTAGTATATCAATAAGAGTATTAACCGACCAACAATAAGGTCAAGTTCATAGTTTAACAGCCTATCTATAATGAAAAGGTATTTTTAATCTATGCACTGAAACTTCCTGCGCCCAACGTTCCTGCACCGAAACTTCCGGATCCCCAATGGACCACATACAAGCATTGAATGAAGTTATGGAAAGACTAATGAATATGAACTTCCACTATGTTTAGAATTGATAGATTTTGAAAAGGCTTTCGATTCGGTCTCCTTGGCAGCATTACTTAAATCACTTGAACATCAAGGCATCGAAAGTGCATACATCACGTTACTGCGAAACATCTACTCGATTGCTACATCTGCCATTAAACTACATCAAGAAAGTAAAAAAATTAAAGTTGGAAAGGGGTGAGGCGAGGAGATTCAATTTCTCCAAAAATGTGAAATTATCATAATTAAAGCTCTTATACACCTGAACGCAAAATATATTTTCTGTACCAAAACACGAAAGAAAGGCAAATGTTTCTTCTATATGTTATTTAAACAATGATTGAATCGTTTACTTTAGAAAGGGCAGATATCCAAGACAAAAAACGCATAGAAACTACCCTTTTCATTCAATATGTCTGGATACCCAACGTCAACTTCTCAAGGTCAAACAACGATAGAGATCTTAAAAAACGTTGGTTCTTGGAAAATCCTACTCTAAAATAAGGTTTAGAATGACGTTATATACATGACTGAAACATATATATTTGTTGCACTAAGTAAGGCTGAAAAACACATTTCTTAGGAGGAATAAATTAGTGTCATAGAGTACCTAACTCTATAGACGAGGTGTCTAAAATTATGTCATTATAAAATGGTTACAACGTAGTTCTTTCGGACAAACGAGAATCTCCAACAAATGTGTCGGTGATGTCTGTACTGCAAATCGGACGACCTAAGGAGGTTTAGGACGGCTGTTGTTTGGCTACTGCAATCAGTAATTCTGCCAGAACCCCTAACTTTAAAAGTTTAACGGTCAGAAATCGATATATAAACCGTGTAAACGTCACTTATACCCTCCTAAATTTTGACTTTACACGAACCCAAACTGAAAATCCTGGCGGAATCCCTGACTGCACTTATCAGTCGTCCTAGGATGGGAACGGTCGTAAACGAAACCATATTAACACACACATATCGAGAGCGGGTGACAATGGATGGGCGAGACTATGATAATGTGGTCTAATAATTTCTTTACAACAATTAAATAAAAATATTTATTTATTTATTTATTCATTTACATCATTGACAACAGAACTTGTATAAGACATAGTCATCATATAAAACGTAAAGGATAAAATGAAGATAACAAATATTGGGTACATTATTATACAGATTACTCCGAATTAGATTTTGTACCTGGCAAGAAGCCTAAAAGATCACACCTTTTAAAAAATTCCTCAATCTCAGTCCATGAGTAACCTTCGCTTTGGATTAATACATTTTTTACAATACCCTTAAATTTTGTAAGCGAAAGGCTTCTCATGTCGAGAGGCAATAAATTAAAAAACTTCTTACCCTGTATCAAGTAAGATTTTTGCAGTTTGGAAACCCTGAACTTCTGGATTCTTACCAAGTCCTTATTTCTAGTGTAATGATCATGCAATGTTGATCCGGATTCATATTCTTGTATATGTGACCTAGTATATAGCAAAGAGTTATAAATGAACAAACATGGGACAGTTAAGATTTTTAATTTTCTGAAGCAACCTCTACATGATACCTTAGATGAAAGCCTTAAAATTAATCTAATAGCCCTCTTTTGCCAGATAAATATCTCCGTCCATCTGGGAGCACCACCCCAGAAAAGAATACCGTGATTTATATGTGATTGGTAGTAAGCATGGAATGCCAATTTTAAGTATTCTGTAGAAATACAATATTTTAACTTCCTAAGCATGTAGTAACTTTTTGCCAACGTTTTTGTTAGGAAATCAATATGATTATTCCATGATAGAGTACTGTCCAAATGCATCCCCAAATATTTAACAGAGTTGGAGCTAACTAGACCGTGAACATGAGTATTCAATGAAAAAACAATATTTTCAGTTTTACTTGAATTTAAAATTAACTCATTGCATTGGAACCATACGTTAGCATTTTTCAGTTCCTTTTCTCTACACTCACATAATACTTCAAAATTAGAATTGCTTATAATTATAGATGTATCATCGGCATACAAAACCGGAGTAGTTGATAAAGCCATAGATATGTCATTCATATATAAAATAAACAAAAGGAGTCCCAAAACCGAACCCTGTGGAACGCCCCTGTTTACAATTCTAATATCAGATAGAGAGCCTTTAATCTTAACGACTTGTTTCCGGTCTAATAGATACGATTGGATCAAATCCAACTCATTATTCAAAACTCCATACAGTCGTAACTTCTTAATGAGTATTGAGTGAGATAATGAATCGAAGGCTTTGCTTAAATCCAAGAAGGAAACAGATGTCAAAATACCAAATTCAAAATTTTTGTAGACTGTCCTAACAATTTTTTCAATAGCATCTCGGGTTCCTAGTCCCTCTCTAAAACCAAATTGAGTATCATTCAATAATTAATTCTTCTCAATATAAACACGGAGTTAATATTACTACGCAATTAACGTATATATTCTTATATTAATATTTTGCCTCAGGGCAGATCCTGACCCGAATGTTCCTAGCCAATATGAACTGAGAGTGATTTGCAATTGCCTTCCGTTAAATGAAGGCGTCCCAAGGAAGGGACCAACAATTTAACGTGGACTCCGAACAACTTGTGCAATGCAGCAAATGTTGCCTCACTGTGGATGCTTTCCACATTAATCGACCTGCTGCTATTCTCATCAATGTAGATCTTGGAAAACGCTTGATTTCATCTGTCCATCTTGCATTTGGACGTCGTCTCGGTCGTTTATTTCCTCTGGGAATCCAATGTACATGTAGTACATTCCTCGTCCATCTTCCATCTGCTCGTCTAGCTATGTGACCGGCCCATCTCCACTTCGTCATCTTCACAGTGTTAATTATATCTTCTACCTTTGTGCGCGAATCCATTTATTTGTTTTCTTGTCCCTCCTGATTATTCCTAACATGCATTTCTGCATTGCTCTTTGTCTGACTCAATCTTTGAGACGTTTCTGCCTTCAATGTCCAAGTTTCACAACCGTACAATATTACAGGTAAGGCACATTGATTATAAACTTATATGCTTGATACAAATTGGTAGTTTGCTTTTGAAAATAAAGTGTTGTCTTCCAAACGAGTTCGATGCCATTTAACATCTATTTTTATTTCATCCATCAACTTGGTATTCGATGTTTTGAGCTACCGTAGGTAATTATATTCATGAACTATACGTATTGTCCCTCCGTGGATCATTATTTCTTACACTGCAGCATGTTGCTTGTACGTACATACTTGCATGCATAATAATTCACAGCCATCATCAATTCACTACTGAACGAAGCCTCTCCAGGGGAAGGAGTTGGTCTTGGGAGACGTATTGGGAGAGAAGAGTCGAAGTTCTCAATTCTGACCGCCACTATTCACAGCAGCTCCCCAATTGCATCACGATGCTGGGTGGACACCGTTTCAGACCCACATGCCTTGGAAAAAGTTCCTTGGCAGAGCGCAGGTATCCAACCCGGGACCCCACGATCAGCAGTCAGTAACGGTAACGGGACTATGTCAGAACGCCCACTGGTCAGATCGCCCACTCCTGAAAATGGTCAGAACGCCCACCAAAATGGTCAGATCGCCCACCAAAACGGTGAAACGCCCAAATTTAGAAATGGTCAGAACGCCCACTGGTCAGATCGCCCACTTTTAAAAATGGTCAGAACGCCCACCAAAATGGTCAGAACGCCCACTATAAAGGTCAGAACACCCAAATGCAGAAACGGTCAGATCGCTCACTGGTCAGAACGCCCACAAGTAAATATGGTCAGAAAGCCCACCAAAATGGTCAGAACGGCCAAATGTTTAATCGGTCAGAACGCCCACTGGTCAGAACGCCCACTTTTCAAAATGGTCAGAACGCCCACCAAAATGGTCAGAAAGCCCACTGGTCCGAATATACAAACATAAAAAAATTAACAGCGTCCAACGCTGCAAACAACATATCCTTAACGTTCTTAAAAGCGGTCAGAACGCCCACTCTTGAAACTGGTCAGAACGCCCACTCTTGAAACTGGTCAGAACGCCCAGTCTTGATACTGGTCAGAACGCCCACCGAAACGGTCAGAACGCCCACTCTTGAAAATGGTCAGAACCTCCACAGTGCAAACATGATGGAAAAACTCGGGAAAACTTTCACAAAGTCTATATTTTGGTTAACATTTTGTATATAACTGACAGTAGACTATCTAATATTTAGCTTCTGATGCGTTTTTTTTTTTCCTTTCTTTTACAACGAAATAGCATTGTTCCATCTTAAGAGTATTTCTCTTTTCGTCAGGAACATTGAGAATAATTTCTCAAATTCCTCTTTCAAGACTTTATATATATATATAAATCACAGCCATGTTCAATCCACTAGTGGACGAGGACTCTCCCCGAAGGGAGGAGTTGGTTTACAGCTCCCACGCTACCAGACGGGTTGGGAGAGGAAAGCCGAAACTCTGACTGTGATTGCCACTGTATTTCGTTCACAGCATCTCCCCAATTGTCCTCACGATGATGGGTCAACACCGACATTTTTGAGCCCCCACCGGGAATCGAACCCGGGACAGCTCGCACTGAAGTCGAGCGCGCTACCGACTAGGTTACACAAGAGACTCATTTATATATATATATAGTTTATTTTCAATTTGAATATACTTTAAGGCCTTTAGGCAATTATGGCTCAGGCCGTATTAATGATGATGGGATGAATTGATGGAATGAAGGAAGTGGGAGGAAACAGGCACACGGTGTTTGTCCACCACAAAGCCCACGTAGCATGAGTAGGAATCGACCCGACAACACCTAACACCAAAGGTGAGCGCTTTACCAACTGAGCTACCGCGGCCCATATCTCTATCTATATCTACATCTATCTATCTATCTATATAGATAGATAGATAGATAGCGTGGGAGCACGCTAGTCACGTCTGGTCAGCGTGGGAGCAGTAGACCAACTCCTCCCTTCGGGGAGAAGCCTCATCCAGTAGTGGATTGAATATGGCTGTGAATTATTATATATATATGGAGCCTTCTGCGTAGCCTAGTAGGTAGCGCAATCAACTTCAGTGCGAGCAGTCCCGGATTCGATTCTCGGTGGGGGTTAAAAAATTTCGGTGTTGACCCAGTATCGCGAGGACAATTGTGGAGCTGCTGTGAGTAAAAGACAGCTTCGGTTCTCCTCTCCCAACACGTCTGATCAGCGTGAGAGCAGTAGACTAGCTCCTCCCTCCGGGAGAGGCCTCATCCAGCAGTGGATTGAATATGGCTGTGAAATATATATATAGTATACACGACTACACGACGACTTGACCACTACATGCTCTCCCTGAACTGAGATAGAACGGGTCTGCTAGAATTAAGTAAGGGGACCCCCATTTCATGTTGTGCCAGAGGGTTCCCATTTTGTAATTACGACAATGTGCTACAATATTATATTGGAAAAAGTCAGGGACACTGATTTAAATTTGTGGCATATGCATAAAAAAAAATACTGTCAAAAGTAGGGAGTTAACATTTCATGCTGATAATACAAGGGAGTTGATATCATTCCATATATTTTCACGTACAACTTGATCGCTGTAAAATTTATACAAGTTTCATGCAATCAACGGTGATTGCTTACGAGTAATATGATCTTCTTCTTCATCCCACACTGCATAAACATCAAGAAAGAAACATGGGAGAAGCTGGGTGAAGAATGAACCTGAAGGTCTCTTCTCTATTCCCCAAGGTGCATCGGCTAGCAAAGGAGATGCTCCTGCATTCTTTCACAGTTCATCTTTTGATTCAGCACCGAGAGGTGCAAATATCAGCATTCGATAGATCATAACCGATTTGATTATCTCAATTTTCGTTATTTTTAGTAAGAACTGGTTACCTTTTTTTTTGAAGTAATGTACGGGTGGTTTTAGGCAACCTATATATATATATATATATATATAATAAAATAATACACAGCCATATTCAATCCACTACTGCATGAGGCCTCTCCCGGAGGGAGGAGATGGTCTACTGCTCCCACGCTGACCAGACGTGTTGGGAGAGGAGAGCCGAAGGCCTCAACTGTGATCGCTACCTCTTTATTCAGGTAGCTCCCCAATTGGCCTCACGACACTGGGAGGACGTCGCACAGGCAACACCATCTGGAGTACTGCAACGATCACCCGTCCAAGCACTGACCAGACCCAGAGCTGCTTGACTTCGGTGATCTTACGGGAACCGATATATATATAGCCGGGAAACCGGGACAGGGCCGGGAAACCGGGACTGTCGCCCCAAAAGGCTTCTGCCACTAATTGGGAGGAGACCCCTTAATACCTCTTGCTGAGTCTTAAGGGAACCGACCGGGGTAGACGCCTAATGTCCAATCCATACGTTCACGTCGTGGGGTCTGTTAGTACCCAAGCAACTGCTTGGCGAACGAACATGGATGGGCTGCTCACCAACCCGCATTAGCTGACAGCGTGGTGAGTCAAATGTCAGCACCCCTCCTTTCTTTATACATGATGGTACATGGCTGTGAATTATTGTATATGCATGTATGTACGTACAATCAACATACTGCAATGTAAGAAATAATGATAAACGGAGAGACAATACGCATAGTTGGTGAATATGATTACCTACGGTAGCTCAAAACATCGAATACCAAGTTGATGAATGAAATAAAAATAGATGT
>JAGDQP010003433.1:0-14648 GCA_022664845.1 Lepisma saccharinum
GTGGGGTAACGTTGAAAAGCTCTTGATGATTAATCTATAAATAAATATCTAGTTTCTCGATAGCGCTCATATTTCGTAAAGGGTATATAAGGTGGTGGGTTTCATTGGGCCTGTTAATTTCAATTGGAATATCACTGCATTTAGTTCTAATAACAAAAAGTTTACACGGTAATTAGTTAACCTATTAGGGTAATTAGTTACCGTATTTGTAATTTTATAATGAAAATAAAATGATAAAAGTTTATTTACTTAAAGTATTTTTATTCTGCACTTACCCCAGTAAATTCAATCAAAAACACTTCGAAATCTACCTCAGTCTGTAGGCCTGCCGAAAGGATTTTTTAAAAATTCTCGATAATACTTTTGTATCATCCAGGATCCCCAAAATACAGGGTGTTTCAGGACCTCTGGTACAAACTACGGGAGGTGAATCCTCATATCAAAACAAGAAAAAAAAAAGTTCATATGAACACGCGCCCTATCATGCGTAGTTTCGGCGCTAGAGGGCCCAAAAATCGTCCAAAACTGTATTTCAAAGCGATTTATTTTGAATACTAATAGCTGTAGAGCTTGTGGTCCACCGTTTCGTCAAAGTAATTGGACCCACTTGTGTGAAAATGCACGTCAGAAGTGATGGGAAAGTGCGTGAGGGATTCCCGAGTGAAATGAGGAATTCACCAAGAACTGAACAGCGAAATTGGGTCAATCAGAGCATGTAGAGAATGACTTGATACCAGAGAACAATACTACGTGATTGCAGGTCGATATCTCACCCAAGTGCAAGATGGGGAAGGAATAAAGAATGTTATGCATGGTTGCATAATAGCAGAAAGAATTTAAAGGTGATTTATTTTGAATACTAATAGCTGTAGAGCTTGCGGTCCACTGTTTCGTCAAAGAAATCAGATTTGCTCATTCAGAAAATGCACATATAAGAAGTGATGGGAAAATGCGCAAGGAATTCCCGAGTGAAATTATGCAACCATGCAAAACATTCTTTATTTCTTCCCCATCTTGCATCTGTTTGAGGTATCACCTTGGAATCAACGTGATGTTGTTCTCTGATAGGAGGTCATCCTCTACTTGCTCTGTTCGACTCACATTCGATGTGCACTTCAATCAGTATTCGAAATAAATCGCCTTGAAATTCAGTTTTGGGTGTCTTTGGGGCCTTCTAGCGCCGAAACTACGCCTGATAGGGCGCGTGTTCATATGGACTTTTTTTTCTTGTTTTTGATATGAAGATTCATCTCCCGAAGTTTGTACCAGAGTGTCCTGAAACACCTGTATATTGTTTCTTGTCAGGTGAAGTCGGGAGCTCTCTTTCTTTCCTGTCATTGATATCAGTTGAAGAGGCGTGGAAACACACAACAAAAGCTACACACAACTATTGACAAGTTCTTATTGCTGCACCCACCTCTAGTAACTTTTTAGTTCCTTACCAGTAAATCAAACCTCATTTGCTGTAGTTCATAGTTCAACCAAAGTTTGGATTAAACCAGTATGTAGCTAATTCTGTCTTCAAAGTTTATAGAGGAACGAAGTAAAACGTTGATCCACTGATCGAGATATTCTACAGAATAGATTTCAGGAGCCGGGCAACAAAATGTACGACTATACAGAGATGATTAGAAGTTGATCCATTTAAACTGTACAAGAAGTGTAAATTTTTATAGTGTTTATTCCTATAATAAAGAAATATTTAACAATACACTGAAATAAATACATGAGGATGACAGTCTGGAACTTTTTCTCTAGCGGCCGTAGCTCAGTTGACGGAGGCTTCGTATTCGGGAGGTCCTGAGGTCAATACCAGTCGTAGACCATCCTGACTGAGGTTTCTTCGGGGGGGGGGGGGGTTTTCTCACTCACACCATGAAAATATGCCGGGATGGTTCCTGAACCTTGGCCAATTCCTTTGCACATCCTTTTCTTTACACTATCGCCCGGAATGAGCCATAGAAACCTACTGGCCTAAAATACAATTCATTCAAATTCTTCCTAGAGAACCATTCGCTCAGTGATTAGGCATTTCATACTGTTTTCATTTTCTTTTTTCCTCTTTTGTGTGTGTGTGTGTTTTTTAATTGTATTTTCTGCTTTGACTGAAAAATTCGGTTGTGTTTAACTTTAAGAAAGTTTTGTGACTTTCTGTCAGTTCTTTGTTAGTTTGTCTTTCTCTTCGTTTTTGGTCAAACTTGAGTTCTGGATGAGAGTTGTAGAAAGATCTAGGAACTCTTTGACACAGATGTTTCCACTAGGAAGAAACCTTACATTCGTAATCTCTATCAGCATTCCTTCTTCCTCTTTTTCTTCCGCTATGCTTTTCTTCTTGGGACAAGAATGGTTTCTGTGGTCGTCCCTCTTTCTTCTTTAAGATCAACGAAAGAAACCTGCAAAGAATTAGACAGGAAATCTGATGGCAGTTTCTCAACACAAAGCGCTTTCTTGTACTTCTATTCAGATGATTGAAAAAAAAAAAAAACACTTATTTTTGTCAAAAGGCACGTGAAGCTATCGTGGTATTTAACACAACAATTTGCTTCTTCAAATATTATTATCTTTCAATACAACCATGCTAATAAAAAAAATTCTCTCTCTAAATCAATTATCAATCAACTTATGGGTCGCGATACTCTGGGTCGAAGGATTGTGAAGTTCTCGAATCGAACAAAGGAATCAAGGGGCGCACTGAATTGAAAACAGAGCATGCAATTCTCAACTTCATACTTGTGAGATAAGGAAAATTATTCTTTAATTGAAGAATTTGTTTCCAAACACTAACCTAAGACTCTTTTTTTCTTATATTTTACAAGAGAAACGAAAAACTGATACTGCTATAGTTCCTCCTTTAATGGAATATATTTGAGCGGTATATGCTTATATATATATAAAAGAAAAAAAGCCAAACTGCAAAATAAATCTAATTTGGGGTTTACGCCTAAAAAACGTAACAAAACTTAATTTTCTTGCAGAAACCACTTAAGTCAAAATATCTTACAAAATCAATGTACTGCACAATATAACGAATATAATTTTTAATGCATTTTTCGCATCGAGAAATGTTTACAATGCATTGTTATTTCTATAAGTTGTTATTTACTAACATTTATTATTTATGGATTATTACATTACAAAAATACTTTAAAACAACAGCCTACAGAAAATAATTATACAAATTTTTAGGTATCTTACGACTTTACAACTGATCTCTTAAAAAAAATGCAAACGATACAATTTACAACAGCCAATATACGTAATAATGAACAAAAAGTATGTCTTTATGATCTGAAGCTTTTTACAACAGTATTAATTATACGAGAAGTTCTTCAAAATCTTCGTATAAGAGTTCCTCATCAATTTCTGCGCTTTCACTACTCACTGCTTCTTCATAGAATGCTAACTCGTCATCACTGAGATCTAGAAATCTTAACAGCCTGTTTACGTCTACTCCCTTCTCATGACTTACACAGTTTACACTGGGAACAGTCAAAACATTTCTGAGGCGACGGACGTTTCTAAGGTTCCTCTTCAAACAGCTGAGAAGGAGATTAACAATAAACCACAGTGAGAGATGTAGTAACAACCAAAAGTTACACTTCCAATGTAGTCAAAGAATACCGACGTGACTTATGGGCAGTTAGAAATTAAGGACTTAAGTGGATTTTGAAAAACAAGTGACATTTTCCTTTTAATTTCAACATGACTTATGCCAGTTTTGAATGTTATTTTAGTCAGGCATATGTACCTTGACCTAACAAGTAAAAAATTGCACAAAAACCGAAAAAAAATTAAGAAAAAATGACTTAGTGATCTTTGGAAACAAGCTCCTTAATTTAAGCGAAAGCAAAGTACAAAAATAAAACTTACTGTACGCCTAGACTTACGACTAAAGTCAGTTATTATTGCGTCCAGCGTACACTAGTTCCTACAAAAGCGACAGGCCCAATCTTCACACTAATTCGGTGATTATTGTTTCATTTTTAATTATACTATTTGGCTAATTAGAATCATAAACTTGAAGTGTTTTGCTGAAAAATGTCAGGGCTATGATGTATTTCTTTCCCCAGAGCCAGCTTATTAAGCTTTGTGTAAGCCGAGAATCTGTTATGAAGAAGACAATCCCTTCCCCCTGGTGGAGGAAGTTGGTAAATGGTGAAATTCAATTATTAGTTGTACGACAGTAGTAAATGGAGACACCAGAAGAACGTACAATTTAAGAAATGTATTCACTGCTGTGTCACAAAGGGGAAGATGTACAAACAAAGGGGTACTGCTTGCCAAAGAAAAACTTACTTCTTGAAATGTCCCTACAAGTAAGATCTTTCATTGATCACATACACTGTTAAAAAATCCGAAGCATTCCTGGAAAACGCAAGGCAACTTGGCTAATAAAAAAAAACAGCCACCATTTAATTTTCAGGAATACGAGGAGAAAGAGAAAAAAATAGGAGAAGCATAAGAGAACACGGGTTCATTAGTTAGAAGTTTAGCGTCTTACGGACTTCACTAAATTGACAGACATGAAAGTGACCAGATACAAACAGTATTGAAAGTCAGAAGTGCGTTCCCACACAGCACAAGTTTGTCCAATGAACATCCATTGGATGCATCCATGTCATCCATTTTGTGTCCGTAGCACGTCCAATGGAGGACACAAAAGACGTCTTTAGGGCGACCAAAGTAGACTCGACTGTAATGTCCAGTGGATGCCTATAATCGTACCATATATAAACAAGTACGGACTTTCCAGTAATATCAGGCCTGAGACAAAGATGACTAAATGCCAGAAATTAACCATTCAGTGTTTAGGAATACTGAAAAAAAATCCTCCAAGCGGGACGAGAACATGGATCTTTTTGTTACCGCAATTGAGCGCCTTATCAACTCGGTCACTCTGCCACGATAAGTAACAGCGTTGTAGTGTCAGAATTTTCACACAGTATACGCTGTGAATCTTTTTAGTGGATGAATCTTGAAGCGGAGACTACACTGCCAAAAAATGGCTGTGTTAATTCAACATTTTTCGGTATCACACTTTTTTGTGCTAACTCAACACAGCAGACGTTTGTTGATTTTGCCGGTCCAGCACAATGGATGTGTTGTCACTATTGATTGAATAGCACTATCACAGTGTTGAATCACCGAAATCAACACCTTTGTTGTATTGATTGATTGACAAAATGTGGTAGTCGCTCTGGGACATCGAGAAGTGTTGAATTATCACAGTTATTTTTTTTACAGTGTATGTTTCCATCAATTTTCTAGTCATGTTTTCATTAAATATAGGAATGAAACCATTGCTACAAAAGCAAAAAAGAATGCAAACTGCCAGTGAGATAAAAACAACGAATTTACATGCATGATTTGTTACATTGAGGTGTTTTGAATGAGAAGATGCTTTCATTTATTTGATTTGAGTTATTGTCTAATCTCTTAAAAGACTAAGCCCGATTTACAAGTGGCGTAGTGACAATCGACATGGTGAACCGATGGTGGTTTGCCATTGCCTTTCATCGGATGAAGATGACGTCCTAAGGACCGTGACCTACAGTTTAACGTGGATTCCGAACCACTGGAAATGAAATTAGTATGAATATGGAATCAACTCTTAGAAGCACATAAATAAGACCCCTTCATAGCATGCAGCGATATTTGGAACGCGCTTATAACTAAGTACAATAACATAAAATATAATATATGCCGAAGTATTTTCTCCCTGGACAATCCATAGGTCGTTACAGCGTTTAATACCACAGCGTAGTATTTCATTTGTCTTGCTTTCTTTAATGTCCCATGTTTCACATACATCAACATTGCAAATATATTGTAAAAAATCTACTCTTTTTAACCTCAAATATTATATCTTTATTCTACGTAATATTCATACTGCATTTTCCGCTATATGCTGCTCAACTGTTTGCAGTGTTTCTGACGTCACTTCCTGTGTGGATTACTGACCGGACCGTGTCGTCTCAGCGTTACAAGCTTACCGTGGCTGATACGGGAATGTGAGGCGAGGAAGTGTGGCGAGTTGTAACGGGTGTGTGTTATTCAGTCAAAAGCAGCAGTGCCGTGAAGTAGAGAAGAGAAACACGAACCACGTCCGCGGATCAAGATTGAAGTGGCACGTGGTCGCAGAGCAGAACAATATGTTTAGGAACTTCGTCCCACTCTGTAGAAAGCGAAGGCACTTTCGAAAACGGACTTCCATCATCCTGCATGACAGTGCACGGTGTCACACGGTGGCGGAGATTCTGTGTAGGTGGCAAGGGGAGATACTGGAGCATCCGTCGTATTCACCTGATATGAACCCATGCGATTACGATCTGTTCGCCAAAATGAAGGAATACCTTCGCGGGAAGCACTAAGACACACGAAAATCTATCATCAGTGACCTAAGGCGGTCCCTGTGGAATATCAAAAAGATGGACGTGCTGACGGTATATAACGCGCTTCACAGGTGATTGAGATGGGACGCGATTACGTTGAAGGAACGTAACAGGTCAATAAAGCCAGGTACTAATTATCACAATGTTGCCATTTACTTTTACCCAACCCTTGTATATTTCGCATTTACTGTATCGGTCAACAGCAATTAAACATGACCAGAAAAGTTTTCCTGCCTGGTTACCCCCTTCGATCGTCAATAATTTGTTTATATTTCTCACTCCCACTACATCCAAATCTTCAAACAAATGAATAGCGAAACTATATGAGTGCTAACAAAAAAAAGAAACGAAACGTCTAGATTTGGATGTTGTCAAATTGTATGCCATAATTACACATCGTCTGCACAAAACATGCCTAAACACAGTTCGAGCAACTGGATTGTAGTTATTGACTGAACATAGTTTTGATTGACGTAGTCTAACTACCGAATGAAGTTATCGTTTCTGCAATCCAACTTCCCATTTGCACAACGTTTTCAATACATAGCCTTCCATGACCCCTTCCTGCAATTCACAAGTTATACAGTTGCCGATTGTTCCAAGCTTGATGCGCCAAATATAAATTTGAAAATTCAATTTGCTATTGCAAATTTTATTTTGCAGTAATTGTTGGCCCATCATAACTATAATTTAAACAATGGTTTTACTCACATGATTTAGTCTTAACAATACACAAAGCCGTTACTAAGAAATATTGTTAATGTTCGGAATACCCCCGTTCCGAACAGAAGGCGTTCTGAATTGTCAGCGAGAGTATTTTCTGGATTCCTTGATGCCCTATCTCCTGAGGTACGTCACCAAAGGTTCTACGAGGTATTTCTCGCCAACAAAACTCAGGGCGTCTTCTCGTCAGTGCAGCCGGCTGCACATAACTAGGTCGATGATCTTTCACTGAGGGTGATAACGGGAAGGGGGTCACCGCCTTGGAAGAAAACCCTGCTAGAAGTTGCTAATCACTTCTCTTGGTGCAAAGTAGACCTAGGGCGGTGAGGGCCTATTCCACAATCTCATCCTACGGACCATTCAACATAAGCTAATGGGATCTTTACCAAGCGTTTATTAGTTTCTGTTGTTCAATGGTCCATAGGAGAAGGCATCCTTCTAGGCCCGCCAAAATCCCGTAGGATGCCTTCCAAGTTATTAATACACGATAACTAATCGTGTTTTTAAATTGATTCACACAAAGCCTTCGATGTCCTTGTCGAAATTCATTCTCTAGATTCAACAAAAATAGTGATGAATTGGCGATTCATCAGGGGATGCTTAAAAACGTCGTGTGTATCCGATCCCAACGTTTAATGCGATTATGGGGGAAATCAGGAAGGAAGGTATGAAGGAGTGTCGTTTGTCACTTTGGTGAGTATATGACAGCTGTTTCTCTGCTAAATGTAGAAATTGTCCTTCGATTTATGCATCTTCTAGTTCGTGACTATGAAGTGTTTTCTGTGTGGAGCCTGAGCCAAAGTTGCCTAAAGACCTTAAAACAAATTCAAAATTCTACATGGGGATGCAATACAGTTAGTAACTGTGTAAGGCATGTAGTTGTTATATGCAGTGTTTCTTTCAGAAAAATGTATCTGGGGGTATTTTCCAATACGTGGGTGGAGGAGAATGATTACTACTGGATATGAGTTCTCTACTGGAAATTCACACTCGTTTATTGGCTACCTATTTCTATTTCTATTCTCTTTCAATTGTTAAGATCTCTCCACAGTTGCTGTTGATACCGACACAGTCAATACTTTTACACTTGCATGTTTTAATCCATCACAACCGAGATAGGAATCAACGATATATATATTTTAATGGTTACATTCACAGTTTTAGCCACAAACTTAAATCATTTAATATTTGTTTGAGCCTAAATATTCTTAATTTAAACCACGGATTATCTGACAAAGACCTTTCACATCTGACTGTCTAATGAACTGGAAACGATCAAAACTTTCAAATACTGAAATTAAACAGATAGCTTGTTTGTTAGTGCTTCTGTCCATTTCAGCTGTTACTCTGTTTGTAAACTTTACAGGAGTCTCCAAACACTTATTTATTCCAAATAATCTGTGTTTATTATACACCAATCCAGCCTTTGATATTTTATTTTTCATTTCTCCATAAATTCCAATAAGAGCATTTATTTCTTGCCTTGCTGCTCTTCGTAGATCCTCAGGGATTGGTGTTAAATGAGAAGATGTACTTGACTAATGGAAGATTTCTTTTACGAAGAAAAAAACCTTTCATATAAGAAAACTGACTTCGTGTAATTGTGCAAATAAAAAGAAAATTGACAGTACGTAGTGCACAATGGATGTTCGATATGTAAGCGGGAATGATTGAGGTTTCCTCCTCTACAAATATTTTCCCTGGTTCTGTTTACTGTTACATGCCCTTAGCCTGGGATATGAAGAGGTCTAAAAAATATATATTGTGAAGGTAATTCTTTCTCCTCTCTGGAAATTGTATAAATCGAACACTGCAAGACACTAAGTGACAATGACAAATAATAAATTAAAAATGAAATGTTCGGGGGAATCTTTCACACATAACCCGAAACATATTTGACACCAAATTGTCATATTTTGTACATGGACACATTAAGATCCAAGGTTTCTTTATACAAAATATGATAGTTTTGGGTTACATTTAGTACGAGTTTTACGTAAAATATTACCTCGATCTTTTTTTACTCGTTAATGACACTCGCTGAATCCCTTTCTTTCTGGAGTCAAGATATTAATATTAGACTTACTTGCTTTTTCACCTACAATTCTATACAGTGCCCAAGTAGCACATCCACGTCGGCCGGTGTGGGCATATTGGATTTTACGACATCGATCGCTATCGTTCAACGCCATGGGCCCCATATTGGATGCCAAACATTTTAGCCAATATCGGTCAACGATATAGATCGACATCGGGCATCGACATTGTTCGACATTGCTCAATATGGGAGATCGACATCGCTCAATATCGGTCAATGACATTGTGAACACAATGTAGGGTTGACCGGGGCTATTTGAGTCAAGGGGCTATTTGGGTTAAACTTAAGCAAAATGCCACTGCGCGTTTAATATACACGCCAGTACGCTGAACCTGTCTTCAGTTGTGAGTTCGTTGGCAAAGGGAAGGGTGTGTGTGTCTTTGATCTGCTGCTTTCTTATCAGTTGCTGTGGATTTGCTACTATTCTGAGCAAGGTGAGTTACAATACTTCATATTTTGCTCTGATATAAAATAGTGGCTGTATGATATAAGGTGCTGAACCTATGTAAATGCATATATTTGTAAAATTATTACCGTACGCGTCAAACAGAACGTCAACATGTTATACACGCCATTTTTGGTGCTCTCCTCTGTCCAGTGTGAAAGTAGTACGTTCCTACGTAAGCATGTGCGAAACGGGGCTATTTGAGTCAGGTGTAAACTTATGTGAATTTATTTAATTTATGGATTTTAATTTTGTATTTATGGTTTAGACTATATGATGCATGTATGTAAATAAAACATTTCATTTTCTTTTTAGATGGTACGGACATACAAATCAAAACATAAATACAACAAGTGAAATAATGAAGACATGGAGAAGGTCATCCAAGGTGTAACAAAAGGTGATTTGAGTTTACTTGGAGCTTCACAGCTCTGCAATGTAACTTTGAAACTTTGCGAAGGAAAGTGCAGGTCGAAAGGTTGAGACTAACCTTGGGTGATAATGATGAAATAGTTCAAAGTGCAAAACCAAAAGCCATAGGACACCCCACAGTACTGACAGAAGTACAGGAGGAAGAGTTCGTGTAGCGAATTTTGACTCTCGCGGGAAAAAGACTAGGCTGCACCCCTGAGACGATTCGTAAAGCTGTGCATCGATATGTAATTATAAATCAAATTTCGCATCATTGGAGGAACAAACGATTAGCTGGTGAAAATTGTTTTTCAAGTTTCATGAAAAGACATCCAAATTTATCATTACGAAAGTCTGAGGGACTTTCAAGAGCTCGTGCTGAGGAAATTAATAAGGCAGTTGTGAGTGATTTTTTTAACTGTTGAAATCTGTTACTTCGACGATTAGTGTCAACACAAAACCACAGCTTATACAACGTGGATGAAACAGGGTTTTCTCTTAACAACAACCCAAACAAGGTCATTACCAAGAAGGGGAAAAACAAGTGGTTGCTCTCACTAGCGTCGAAAGAGGCGAGAATGTCATTGTGATAGTCTCTTGCAACGCATTGGACAATACATCCCACCATTTGTTATTTTTAAAAGTCAGCATATGAGAGAAGAATTCGTCAACAATCTACCACCGGCTTGTCATGTTTCCTTATTAGATAGTGGTTACGTCAATGAAGAGTTGAGGGGAAATGCTTATTAATGTTGTGTTTTTCACAAATTATATAGAAAAGGGTATAATTTAAAAATATACATGAACGCTAAGGTGATTAATGTAAACAATGTTGATACAGCGAAAGACCCAAATAGCCCCCTGAGCGACCCAAATAGCCCCGTGATTATTACTAGTCCCGAATTCTGCCATTTTTACTTTAAATTCGTTTTCAGAATTTCCATGACTTAACAGGTTCTTTATTCTTTAATATGTTGTACTATAGTAATGTGCGTAGATTATGGCATAATTATTTCAACTCTAAAGTACGTCGGGTTTTGGAAATTTTAACTTTTCTCTTACTATACTCAAATAGCCCCGGTCTGCCCTAATTCTGATTTTTCCTATTTTTAAAAAGGAATCCCATTTTTCCTATACAGGACCACCAACATAGACAAACCAACAAGAAATAGTAAACACGTTAGAACTTGTAAAAAAAATATATTGTTTATGTAAACAATACTATTTTTCTGTAGCTAAAGTTACATCACTTCGCTCTGCTAATGGATTGTAAAATTTGTCGACCACTGCTAGTTTGTAAAATCATGTTATTTTCGATGTTGCGTTCATGCTAACATTTGTAGTTCCGCTCAATTATAATCATTTCACGTCTCTTCCACTTTCAACATTTTTACATTTCCTCCCCAAGAACTTAAACAGTACAATGGCCATGATTGCAATGAAACAGCTTCAATTGAAAGAAATGATGTAAAACAAATGTAATGTAAATGAATCTAACTTTAACTTATCCTTCTACCAAAGGGAACCTCTCTTAACAACCACATGGCTTCCAGAAAATACGCTACTTTCTACCGTTCAAA
The DNA here is from genome assembly GCA_022664845.1 of Lepisma saccharinum. NCBI lineage: Eukaryota > Metazoa > Arthropoda > Insecta > Zygentoma > Lepismatidae > Lepisma > Lepisma saccharinum. The sequence continues at coordinate 11,650 of JAGDQP010003433.1, forward strand.
CGAAACAAAAGTGTAAAATGTCCCCCGGTTTTGGTGCTGTATTATAACCAGCGTAATAAATATTACCATAAATCTTGTTGATTTGTCTATCTACTTACAGTGATCAAAGACTCCGTGGGAAAGCACCATCAACTTTAACACTTTATTTGTCTGTGTCCTTCCCGTGGAAGAGAAGGGTATTTCTGCACTTTAAGATACTTCGATGAACAACTCCTTTGTCAGCAAACACAGCTGGCCACGTGTTGATTGCAACATGAACTTTTATATTTTATCACCAGAGGGATATAGCGCCGCTTGAATAAACATAAGTTTGCCCGTATGGACCGGCATTGATCAATATAGATATCGGTTACCGACATGGATCGATATGGTTCCATGACGAGTGCTCTATGTTTTATTTTAATTTATTCATTGTAAACAAAAAGTCTTGAATAAGATCGACTTATTCTTTGCAAAATACTTTCTATAGTTTTAGAAAATATGTAAATTAGTGATGCCGCTAATCGATGTCGATCCCACATCGATCGACGTGGGCTCAAGCGGACCGCTTTCCACGTGGTGATATGGGTCCAATGAATGGCCAACCTTCATGTGCTACTGGGGTATGATGGAAGCTCAAATTACTCAAGACCTGCACACAGAGACTATCAAAATTTCAGCTCAAATTTTCTGTACAATATCTGCGCATTTCTACAAAATTATTATTATAGTCAGTAGATAACGACAAAATACTGACGTGTATCATGTAGTTAGATCCTCTTCTCCTTAAAATCTTGTTCACGATCACGTGAAACCAAAAGTATTTGACATTAACAAGTTCACGGCTCACCGGAGTAATAACCAAATTAAATAAATAAACGAAACGAAAGTAGATGGTGCACGCGTCTTTGCAGAAAATATACGCTAACGAGAGAGCATACGGCGTACATCCTCGACTACAGTCCTGCCTTAGAGAGTCAGAAACAGCTTCGTATCAACTCTAAAGACATAAATGAAGTTACTCCGAATATTTATACGTGTAATTACTCATAGCAAACTGTTATCATGCATTTCATAGTAAATCAATACATTTTATCCAAAACACCGACTTCCTTTCTTGATGGGCACACGCACCTAACTCCCATGCGGAACGAGATTTGCATGAACGTAGGTCAGTACTGATCGATTAACAATATGGGTCCCGCATGGGACTTATGTGAGTTCCATGTTGTTGTGTTACTTGGGATATGTCATACTTCATTTTCTGTATACATTCCAATTACTTGGATACGTAATAGTGTACAAAAAATAACTCTGTGCAGGGATTGCGTCAGGATTTTGAGTTTAGGAGATGTACTCGTAAAGTCAAAAATTGGGAAGGTGTAGGTGGAATTTTGTATACTAACTAAATCCGTCCATCTCAGCATACGAAAAGTATCTGCGATTTTCTTTGACTTCAATGAAACAATATGAAATACAAAAACCTGGACGGAACTTGAGCAACATGTACAAAACTTTTAACAGTGTGAGCCTTAACTTCCAAATTCTGTGCGAAAACTGAAGAACTTTAATACGTTCAGTTTTTTATGTTACGCTCAAGAAAATTAAGACTTAACTCGTCGTCAACCATGAGAGAGAATAAAAATGCAGAAAGACCACCGAGCTCTATACGTAAACGATACAGGAGCTACTGCTTAGTGTCGAAAGATAGATGCCAGAGCAAATATTTATACTCGTTTGTTCACTTCCAGCCTAATCCAATGCGGACCAAATTGTCAGTTCTAACTCAGTTTTATACGCTTCTTATCGCTGCGTGGTCCGTTTTTTTTATTTAAGTCTTAATTCCTGACTTGTTCATATAAGAGTATATCACACTCCGCATACAATAGAAAATACTGCAAATACTATTTACGTGTTTCTTTGCAAGAATTAAGACATAAATAGAAAAACGGGCCACACAGCGATATTAAGCGTAAAAGCTGAATTAGCACCGAAAATTGGTTCATATTGGTTTAGACTGGAAGTGAACAAACGAGATTAAGTGTGCTCTCCGCTCCCTGTCTTCATGTATTCATGCAGGGCCACGGTGGTTCAGCTGTAGAGCACTTACCTCTGGTGCCGAGGGTCGTCGGATCGATCCCTGGTCATTCCATGTGGGCTTTGTGTTGGACAAACGCCATGTGCGTGGGTTTTCTCGGAGTGCTCCTGTTTCCTCCCACTTTCTTCATTCCACCAATTCATACCATCATCATCCATATGACCTGACCCATAGTTGCCTAAAGGCCTTAAAATAAAATTCAAAATCATATATTCAGGAAATTTTCAAGGGTTGCAGTTAGTCCAGTATCGTTTTTTGATAGAGGTCATTGAGAAAGACCAACAAAAAGCTACTTTTTGTTATACCTTGTTTACATTACTAACATCTCAGCATGGTTAATGTTAACCAAAATCATTTTAGTAATGTAAACGTTAGTTACCGTTAACGTGGGTTTTAATTTTAACCATCGTCAACTCACGACGGTTATCTTCTTACGTTAGTTATCTAAACGCAAGATGGCCGTTAAGCGCAGCTCACTTGGTGAGTTTGTTTCTTTCTTTATCAAAATATATAGCATCCTAGTGATGTGTATCACTTTTAAAGTGTAAAAGAAGGATGGCAGAACTAATCTACAAAATATTACGCTACAATCAATTAATTTGTGTTTATTATTTTATAATTTAAACCTCTTCCGTGTAACAAGTAGATTCTTTACTCTACGGAAACATCTACCTGTTTCTTTACAGACAAGCACGTTAACCAAGTTAAGCTCGGTAATCTAAACGTATGTTATTTTAACTATGATTTTCACCATCATAACAATGTTAGTAATCTAAACAAAACATTACGAGGTAAATAAAAGGTCACCAAAGACCCTCAGCCTACCTCATGATGGCCTTTCTTCTACTCGAAAGTATGAAAAAGGGCCATTAGTATCTATCTATCTATCTATCTATCTATCTATCTATCTATCTATCTATCT